>KN805407.1:41495-67557 GCA_000818945.1 Schizochytrium sp. CCTCC M209059
AGACAGACACGCAAGCCCGCTCGCGCGGCGCCTGGCGCGCGGACCGGGGAGCGGGCCGACGGCGGCGCCCGGCATGGACGCCGCGCGCGAGGACCGCGGCAGAGGCGAGCCCGGCGCCGAGCTTGCGCGGGCGGGGAGCCCAGCCCATCTGCGGGAGCAGGCGCACGCGGCGAGGAAGGCGAGCCGGAAAAAATCCTTCGACGGGCCCGTCGCGGCCACGGCCGACCTCGAGAAGAGCCTGGCGGGGCACGCCAAGGATGTCAAGGACCCCAAGGACGACGACAGACGCGCCATGGGCCTGAGTGCAGTTGTCTCGGTCATGTTCTTCACCGTGTGCGGAGGGCCGATCGGCTGCGAGGAAGTCATCGCCGCCGGCGGGCCCGGCCGCGGCCTGCTCGCGATGCTGATCTTCCCGTGGCTCTATTGCTTTCCCGTGGCTCTGGTCAGCGCAGAGCTCTCGACCGTCTTCCCGGAAGATGGCAGCTTTACGATCTGGGTGAGCAACAGCTTTGGGCGATTCTGGGCCTTTCAAGACGGATACTGGAGCTGGATCTCGGGAGTCATTGACAACGCCATGTACCCAGTTCTGGCCACCGAGCTCATGCTCGGGGCAGATCGAGCCCACAGCGCCACGGGCGTGCTCTTGACGCTGACGATTTCGCTCACGTGGTCGCTCATGAACTTTGCTGGCGTGGAGATTGTCGCGCGCCTCATGGTCATTCTTGGTATTATTGTTCTCACGCCCTACGTGGGACTTATTTTCCTGACCGTCGGGTCCCAGCTAGCCACCTTGACCTCGGATGCCCTGAGCCCGACATCTGAGCCATCTTCATCAACGCTGAGTGCAGCCATATCGCTGGCGCACCGCGTGGCCGACGCGACGATGGGTGCAACACCGACGCCTCTTGCCGCAACAGCAGCGCCCTTGCAAGAGTACGGTCGGACGGGACCGAGCGATCCTGAAGAGTGGCACTTCAATGCGATCGAGCTGCTGCATGTGGTATTCTGGTCATACAGCGGATGGGATAGCGTTTCAACTTTTGCGGGCGAGGTGCGTGATCCAAAGCGTAACTTTCCGCGTGCATTGGCGCTCGCCATGCTTCTCACGTGCGCTTCGTACGTCTTGTCGCTCGGGGCCGGGATCCTCACGCCAGGGGCTCCGGACTGGCGCACCTGGACGGAAGGCTCTTTTCACGAGATCGGCCGTGCGGCAGGCGGCGAGTTCTTGCACAGTCTCATCTTCATTAGCACGGGCATAAGCCTGTTGGCCATGTACTGTACGGAGATGTTTGTGGATTCCTTCTTGTTATTGGGAATGGCGGAGCAGGAACTGGTGCCCCGGATATTTGCTCGCCGTAGCGCGCGCGGGGGTGCACCTTGGGTTGCCATCTCCGCAAGTCTGGTTGTGATTGTAATTGTGGCCCCTATCTTTGACTTTACTAAGCTCATGCAGGTGAACAATTGCCTCACGTGTATGTCGGTGTTCATTGAGCTCTTGGCGGGCATGAGTTTGCGCACGAGCGCAGCGTCATCATCACAAGTGCCACATGAAGCCACGTCTTCCACTCCTTCTTCATCGTCGGCCTTTCGGGCGCCTGTGTCAAACAAAGTTTTTGTTGCGATGCAGATTCCGGCCTTTGTGGTCATTTTTCTCGTCGTTACCACGACAGTCCTCATGACCTCCCTCGAGGTGCAGCTCTTGACGCTGGTCCTCATCATTGCTGGCGCTCCGCTCTACCAAAGTTGCGCCACGCAAGATCTTCGTATCGAGTGAAAACGAACGACCGAACGAACGAACGAACGAACGAACGAACGAACAAATAAACAAACAGATAAACATGTAAAGTCTTGGACCCAATCTTTGTAGCGAGACCATACCGTCTCTATATCTGTTGTTCTCTTGATGCATCAACCAAGACGTTGTCACTTGTGGTCGGTCTTTCTGACTCGACGCATCATGGATTAGTTTGTATTGTGTAGTAAGTAAGCTTCGCCATCATCTGCTGCCTAGTCGATTGAGCATTTCACTACGCATCTTTGTTCATATCGCCTCACACGCCTGCATTGGCAGCCATCACGAACGCGTAGAACCACCTCCATATTTCGCCGCGACGCCACTGCTCGGGGCGTGAGTGAGCCTCTGCGCGATCACTTCCCGAACCGAAGCACGCGCGCTTCCGAACCGTGGCGCCCACGGTGTGACCTCGCTCGCTCCCGAGATACGGCAAGCTCACGGTGGCTGGCTGACCTTCCGCACCGAAGGCGACTGCGGCTCGGAGCCGCGATGTCCCGGTCGCCGATCGCGCTGCGATCGTTCCCCGGCTCCTCGCTGCCGCGCCGATTGCCGCCGTCCTCCGCCGCGGCC
The DNA here is from genome assembly GCA_000818945.1 of Schizochytrium sp. CCTCC M209059. Taxonomy (NCBI): domain Eukaryota; class Bigyra; order Thraustochytrida; family Thraustochytriidae; genus Schizochytrium; species Schizochytrium sp. CCTCC M209059. Next base: position 43,861 of record KN805407.1, read on the forward strand.
ACGCTCCCTTTCTCCCTCCCGGAGCGTCCCGGATTCGCTCGCCGGCCAATCCCGCCTCGCTCCGGGGCGCTCTCAGCTCCCTCCCCCTCGTCTCCCCTTCTCGCGCCCTGCCCGCGCAGATCGTTCCGGGGCCGTTCCTCGGCGCTTGTTCGCGCCGAAGCGCTCGAACCCCACGTTGGGTCGGATATTTTTAAGGCGGGTGGTGCGGGAGGTAACATGGGAGAGTGGGCCCTCCGAGGGGTAGCAATAAGCAAGAGCGGTTAAGGCGGGTAGAGCCGCATGAGTGGTGGCCGCGAGCCGCGAGCAAACGAGAAAGCGACCAGAAGAAAGCAGAGAGAAGAGCGCACGGCCAACCAGCCATACATTGTCTGTCTGTTTGCCTGCCTGGCAGCAGAACTGCTCCGAAGCACCAGTCAGTCAGACCCGTGTCGCCGCAGCCGCCGCGCCCAGTCAGTCGCCTTTGGTTTGGCAACTCGCTCGCGCGCACAAGCTCTCCGACAAGATGAACCAGGACCTCCTGCACCCCTCCGCCGCGGAGGAGAAGCGCAAGCACAAGCTCAAGCGCCTGGTACAGTCGCCCAACAGCTTCTTCATGGTAAGTGCAGCGCGCAGGCCCGCGCCGTCCGCGCCATCCCCCTCGTGACCGAGACGGCGCTCCTCGATGGCGTCTCCTTCTCCTTCTCCTTCTTCTTCTTCTTCTTCTTCTTCGTGCTGCGATTCGTTATCGCCACAATCCAGGTCAGCCCCTCACTCGTTCGTCGCTCGTTCCGTCGTGGTGGGCTCGCCGTCTGTCTGCAATGTCGTCATGATGCGCAAGGATGGCGAGCTGTACGCTGCGGAGGATGGGCGCATGAGCAACAGCAGCAGCAGCAGCAGCAGGTGCTGGTGCTGCGGCGGCCTCGCATACAAGTGGTTGGCTGATCCAGATGACTGGAGAAGATAGAAGGACGCGAGCTAAGTTGCAAACTCTCCTCTTGCTGCAGTTTGTGGTATTTGAGGGGAGCGAGAAGAAGGCAGACGAGGACAGAGGAAAGAAAAAGAGGGAGGATGTTTGTACGCTCTGAGAAAGAATCGATGACTGACCGCGTCAATGCTTTTTTTTTTTGTCTGCTTGTGAATGACGATAAAACAGGACGTCAAGTGCCCCGGCTGCTTCAAGATCACGACCATCTTCTCACACGCACAGACGCGCGTCATCTGCGCTGCCTGCTCGGTGGTCCTGTGCCAGCCGACGGGAGGCAAGGCGCGGCTTACTGAGGGCTGCTCGTTCCGCAAGAAGGTGGAGTAAATATCAAGAAACACACGGACTTAGCGCCCGCCTGTGTCTTATTACATCTTACTAAACCTTTGCGAAACAACCTCTCGAAAAATTGCTGTTGCTGCTTTACATCTTGTATCCTTCTTTTCACCTTGTCTTTTACACCTCAAGGACTTGTCTCATTTTTTGCGCTTGTTGTCCCCTATAATTTCTGTGCCTCCAATTGTCGGAGAGAGGATGGTAGACGAATCAATCGTCTGTGTTGTTATCATGCCGATTTTTCCGCCTCTTCAGAGTCTTTTCGACTTTAAAACTCTACCTCCCAAGTGCAAACTGCTTTGGAAAGTGCTCGCCCTCTTCTCTACAAGAAGAAATCACGGTAGGGACGCAGGCAACCCGGCGAGCATCTGACTTTCGTCTTTGCGCTTGCATGTTGAGTTGAAAGTAGATACGAGCACCAGAACAGTATGATGATGTAGCGGGTAACAGAGAGCTTGAAGCAATACGCGTGCTGCCTGCACCACCTCTGCAGCCTCGTCTACAAATTTGAATGAAAAAGAGTTACTTTGTCTCGATCTTGCGGAATACATGCAATGAGCTAGCCTCATGCCTTGCTACGTCTCTTCTTGCAGTGTCTCATCTTCTTAGGGTGCAACGCGACATCGCGCAAGACAGGATCTGGTTACAATTATTAAAATCAAAGTTGAAAAGAAGGTGTTTTGCGTTCAGTAAGCGGGACTCGCTCGACACGTTGGCTCGGTCAGAATATCAAAGATCACTTATTTGAAGCTTTAGGCACTGCACGGCACCCATCGACGCCTTCGCTGCAGAAAGTCTAATGGCCGATTTTCACTTGGCTCCAAACTTTTGGGCAAAGTACGCAGCGCGTTTCTCGCGATCTGACATATTGGTGCCTGCTGAGCCTTTGGCCGCAGTGGATCCCCCGCCAAGCCTATTGGTGGTACCAGCGGCGCGTTGCACAGGTTTGGATGCTGGTTCGTCGGAGGCAGTATTCGTAAGTGCCTTTCGTCCACGCGACGGCGTGACGCGGTGGGCGTGTTTGATGGGCCCATCGTGATAGGTGATATATGACTGTCCACTGCTTCCAAACTTGAGTTGTGCGACGCCCGTTTTGCGCTGCGGTGTCTCCTTGTTTGCTCCGCTAGTGCGTAAGTTGCTGCATGCGCCATTAAAGCTATTGATGACGCCCTTTTGACGAAGGTATGAAGACTCGTTGGGCTTTTCGGAAGTTCCGCTACGAAGGGATCGGGCACGACCCTGGGTGACCTGTTTAATGTTGCTCCTCTTGGGACCGCTCGAGGAGGATGAAGAAGTGTCAATCTTGTGAATGTTGCCGGCAACACGCGTGACCTTGGGCTCATGCTGAGCCGGACGTGATGCGCCTCCCGAACGCGTTGGACCAGCTAAATTGTGGCCTCCATTGAGCTCGCGACGAAGGCCAGACATGTGCGAGTACATGCCATTGGCACTGCCAAGGCCTGCGGCAGCAGCAGCATGGAGATATTCCTTTGGAATGTACATGGAGCCTTCGCGAACCATATTGTCGGCGTCTTTGGTCTTTACCACGGTAGTCATCTTGCCGGTAACCGGATTGATGCGCACAGCGGCGCGTGAGCCGTCCTTGGACGGAGCGGCATCTTTGAAGGCTGTGGCCCGCGCAGAGCTCGTTTTGGGTTGGGAACGATTAGGCTTTTTGCTGAGACGCTCCACGAGTTCTTTGGAGGGGCCTTTGCCGCCTTTCCTTGCAGCAGGGCCTGGCGCGCCTACGTCGATGACCTCTCCGCCTTTCATTTTGCTTTACTCTGTTGATTGCGATCTGGCGAAGCGAAGCGAGCTAGACTTGTGCGTCCTGATTGCAGCAGGCAGGCAAGCAGGAAGGTAGACAGGCAGACAGGTAGGCAGGCAGGTAGGCAGATAGGCAGACAGGCCGTGTCAACGTTCACTTTTTTACTTGCTGTCGGGGTCGAAATCGCTCCTTCGCGCTTTCTTGATTCCTCTATTGCAGCGGAGAGCGCAGGCTTGCGCCCTTGCAGCAGTTCTATCGAGCCTGACGAGCTACAGAAAAGAAAGGTGACGAGTACGAACATCCACTGTATAAGGCTGGGGCTCAACCTAGCCGTTGGCATCCGGGACAAACTTCATATGTCCTCCTAAGAACATGAGTAACGTAAATCATAGGGACACAGAGGTTCTGTCCTAATTAAATTGCTCGGAGGACGGGGTGATTGCTTGTTTGAAAGATTGCAAATGGCCCAGCGTATCATTGTATTAGCTGGCTAGGCACCTGCAAATCATGCAGAATTGTTCAGAAGTGTTTCGCATAAGAGTGCACGTACTTCACGCGTAAATTTAACGCGTGCCATTGAGATGGGTCCTCTTGCAGGATTGATGACGTTGAACTGCGGCGAGACATCGTATACTACGTTGCAATAGGCCACAAGGCTTGCATCAAAACGGTAAACAGCTTTTGCGAACAAATTTCCGCCATAAAATGGGGAAGATTGCATTTTTTTTCACCTTTTTTCCTGTTCGTCCACAAGTCGATCGAAAAGAGGCAATTGTTGTACGCTGGATTATGCAAGGATGGCACTTGAACCTTGAAAGATAAGAGCGCCTTTTTTCCTGGATTCTTCTCAGCACGTAACCTACCTTGAGACACGGCCCTCTTTGCCTACATGTGGTCGCCAAAAGTGTTGGAGACCACAGGACCTACAGTTGTTTGCTATGGCCACATACCTCTTTGTCATCTGCTCCTGCCATTCAGTGAAAGTATGTGTTCAGTCATCGGATTCTGGGTAGCGCACTGCCATGCAGCTGCGAATGAGCGTGCCGACGCACCGTCTTGATTGCATTTGCGAAAAATGCAACTCTCCGTTGGGATCGAACCCGTTGCTTTCGCACCGCAATGCAGCCACGGACGAGTTTGCCGACGCACCGACTTGGTTGCGCTTACGCGAGATGCGCGTCGTAATCGAACCCATTATTTTCGCGGCGAAAGCTAATATGCATCACAGCAACTGCGCTTCCGAGTTTGCGAGGAGGGAGAGCGCTTGAAATAAAAAATATAAAAAGGAGCCTCCGCAGGGTGGAAGGCCTGCTTGCCAAAGTGGCTGGCTCCAAGCGCCGAAATGGGCGAGGGAATTTACTCCTGAGAAAGACCCGTGCGTACGGACGCCTCCCAGTGACGGCTGTGGATGGATGAGTAGTGACACAAACAAAGTCAGCAGGAAGGAAGGTCGTCTCTGTCTGAAGCGTTTTTGCAAGAAAAGAATTGGCGCGAAGCTTTCTCGTCGCGCTAGAGGGTCGTTCAGAAAGAAGAAGGATAAGGCAACAGGCGCGCTGGTCCACACTCAATGCTTGATCTCATCATGCTTTGCAAGTGAAGCACAGTCAGTCGACTCTCCTTGTTAGCAACATGCAAGCTGCACTTGGCATGGCTGCTTCCACTGCCTCTGGCAGTGGCGGAACTCAGAAGTTGAAGAGAGAAGAGGAGAGAGAGTGAGAAAGAGTCTGAGAAAGACACTTTAAGCTGCAATTGGCGCGTTCGGCCGGGCTCCGACGCAGACCGAGCGCGTGCATTCACTAACATTTCCACAAGCGGACCAGGCGTACGCCTTTTGCCGATGAATTTTCTTTTTACAAAACCTACCTATGTTTCAGAACCGATGGCAAGCTTCCTCGTCCTGGGAAGCTCCTCGTGTGTGTCATGCTCAGCGAGCCTGTTGACGGCAGCGCGGCCCGGGCGTAAGGATGCTGGTGTTCTTTTTACTTTCAGCGTACTGAAGGGCCAGTGGCGGTTCCTGGCGAAGGCCACTCACTGGATTCGGCGACTTTCGCTCCACTGCACTACTACCTGCGTGGATTTGAGGAAAGTCCCAGATGATGGCTGGTCAAAATTCGCACGCCGGCGCTCGCAAAGATTGGCCGTCGACCCAAGTCCACCAAGATGTCAGAGCCGAGCGAGGCAGCCAGCCATCGCGACATTTTATTTACGCCAGCGCGGGTTGGCAGAGCCGCGAGAGAGAAACGTCAGCATTGTCTCTGAAAGAAGAAGGAAAAGAAGAAGGAGAAGATTGCAAGTACACAAGAAGCGTTTCGTGGCGGTTTCGATCTTTGCTATCTTGTCTGGGGCACGCACGGCCACTGTAGACCTGGACCGGCGGCGGGAAACGGTGAAGTTGACTGTCTGTGCCGATTTTTACTCATTCGATCGATCGATCGAGCGGGTGGGCGAACCGACCGAGAGCTACCACTCTGTCAGTGATGAGGCCAGCATCGGAAGCTTACGATCGGGACCGGGGATTTATTTTAGCGTCGCGAATCGTCGTCCGTCGTCAGCACGACGGAGCAATCTCGTTGCTCGACAGCGGTGCGAGCGGCTTGGGTCGCGAACTGGAGGCAGGAAGACTTAACGCGAACACACGCACAGGAATCTGAACGCGCGGCTCGGCTTCCGGGGCTCTGTTCTATTTGTGGTTGCTCGGTGGTTTTTCTCTCCTGGGTAAGTATAGAATCATGGCAAGTTGATTGTAGTCGGCAGAACTCAGCTCAAAGTCTCGAGTCTTGGGCGGCTCCGTCCTCCACGCACGCTGCGGGAGCACACCTCCTCCGCTTACGCTCTCTCCCTACCTCCTGTTCCTCCTCCTGGCATGGAAGCCGCACGCGCACTTGTGACTGAGGGCCCGACGTGGGGCGTGAGGAGCCCGCAGCGGCCCGCACCTCCACAGCGGCGAGTCAGCCCGCAAGCTTGGGGCGACCGCTGAATCGCGCGCGCCGAACGGAGGAGGAGGAGGAGGACGCATGGACGCCGCGGCGCGGATAGAAATGAAATGGATGGGTGCATGGATGCATCACGATGCGCGCCGCCGCCGCCGCCGCCGCCGCCGTCGCGCGCTGCAGCGACAGCGGCCTCGGCCGGCACGCACACGCACTCGCACTCGCACTCGCACTCGCACTCGCACGTAGACGATCTGTCCTGCGCAGCGCGCGCCTCTGCTTGCGTTGATTGATCTGCTCGCTTTTGCGCGCGCTCTTGCTCGCTTTCGTTCTTTCTTCTTTGCCTCCTCGACGGGGGCTCGGAACGAGGTTTTCGCTGCGAGCGAAAGAAGGTAGAGGTACTTTTGGGGGAGGAGGTCTATATCTGTCTGTCTCGCGGCGCTGGCGAGGAACTCAAGCACTGCGTGTGAGTAGCAGAGCAGCCGAGGCAGTTAGTTGGTCATGAAAGAACGTACGAATGGAAAGGCATGGAATGGAGGACCGAACGAATGGATGGCCACGCACGGACGGGCGGGCGGGCAGCATGGATTTTGTGCGCTGGCCATAGGTGGTTAGTTCGTTCGTAGGTGCGTGCGTGCGTGCGTTCGATAACTTTGTTTGCTCGCTCGTTGCAGTTGGTGTTTTTCTTTTGTACAAAATCTTTCTCATCAGAGAGAACGGACGACCTTTCCAGTCGAGCTCAATTTCCGGCCTTGACCGCGACCGCACGTGGTGGCAAGGCCCGCGCCGGGCGGCGTCTGGACCTTGTCTGCCTCTCCCTCTCTCTCAGCTGCATCTGCTCTCTGGCGTGGCAGACGTTCCGAGCGCGGCATCGAGGACGCCCGCCAGCGAAGATCGCCCGCCAGCCTTATACATGGCCACAGTCAGCTAGCTAGCTGCTCGGGGCGGTCCGTCCCGCGCACATGTCCCGAGAGTCGATTCGCCCAACCCCTTCTCCTCCTCAGGCTGCCTTGCTCAACACCCTGCACATCAAGAGGCTGCACGCGGCAGCAGACACGTTGAATGCAATGTACTAGGGCCTAGGCCTGGTGCATTCATTGCATTGCAATGTAAAAGCGGAGGCAGAGATGAAGGGAGGGGCGTTATCCGGGGTTCTCTCGGTCGGGATCTGGGCCAGTCCGCTGCCGGCCGTGCGGCGAGCGGCCCAGGCCGGGTTCGTAAATCACCCAGTCGCCGCGAGCGGTTCTGCTTGCTCCGGACGCAAGCGGGCCTCGCGAGCACAGCGGCAGGGCGCGGGCGGAGTCACGGCGCGGCAAGATCGAGCTGCCCTTGCGGCCAAAACTTTAAAAGCCCCGCCTAGGCAACCAACCACCGACCACCGCGCTCGCAAAAGGCCGCCCACAGCTGGCCGCCGTCTGTACTGCCAGGCCGTCGCGCAGCTGCGGGAGATCCCGTAATTCAGCGCGCGGGTGTGCGCCGCCGCTCTTCCCTGCTTTCGAAACGCAACGGGAATGAGCTGTGTCTGGCCGGCCCTCTTTGACTCCTCCCGTCTCGGCTGCCGTCTCGGCTCGGGCTTCAGGCCTCTTGATCACGGTCGCTCCGCCGGCCCGGGCGCAGGCCTGTCTACTCGTTGCCGGTCGCGGCCCGAATCTTTGGCCAGCTGCGAGGCCTGGTCGCTCCAGGCGCCAGCGGCAGCGGCAGCGCCTCCTTGCGGCAGGCTTCAAGTTCTTCTCTCTCGTCACCGGTCACCGTGCCCGTAGGCTAAGTAGTAGGCCTATTCTTCACGCGAGCACTGCATGAAAAGTCTGTCCCTGGCGCACCCCCGTGTGCGCGACGCTCCCCGCCCTCTCGTTCGTGCGCTCGCTCGGGGCTGCGGTTGGGCCTGCAACGACGGAGGCGCGAAGACGAAGGCGCGAAGAAGACGAAGGCGCGAAGCGCGCCCAGAGCACTGCGCTGCCGGCCAGCGAGCGCATCCCCCGCGATGACGTCGCCGCCACTGCTGCGTTCACACCGCCGCCTCGCTTGCCGTGCCCCAAAGTCTTCTTTTTCACGAGTCCTTTCTTTCTTTCTTTCTTTCTTATCATTTTCTTTCTTTCTTTCTTTTCATTTTCTTTCGCTCTTTCGCCCCGCGCTGTTTGCCTCTATTGGGCCTGGCGGCGCACACGGGGCGTCCGAAACAGAGCGCTCGCTTGCTCGCCCGCTCCAGCCGTGGCCGTCGCTCGCACCGAGGCTGTGCGCCCCTCTGCGCGGCGCTGCAGCGCTGAGCTGGCCAGGCCCCACCCGCGAGATGCGTGGCCGACAGACCAGGGCCTGGCGCCCGCGAACCGGCGTGGCGTTTGTCAGTTGGACGCTCGGCTTGCTTGCTTCCTTGCTTTGTTCTTGCTTTACAATTAGTTTCTTGCTCCGCGTGAACGCCGCGGACTCGAACTGAATGGACGAATGTAAAAGCCAAGCCAAGCCAAGCCAAGCCAAGCCCGCGGCCGCGAGCGTTTCTTCGCCTCTGGCCGCGCGACGCGAGCGAGGAGGGAAAACGGGAGGACTTGAAGGCAGGGATGGAGGAGGCTAGACGCTACCGGCGGGCTTCTAAGGGCCCGCTTCATTCCTCCTTGCGCATTCTGCGGAAAACAAGAACAACAAAAAAAATGTTTCATTCTTTTCTTTGTTTCCTTTGGTCCAAAGGAGACAGCCACCAGGCTTCAAGCGCTGCGTGCGTGCGTGCGTGCGTGCAGGATTTCGGCGGCTGACCGTGCCGTGGCTGGGGGCGGCGTAGCCGCTGCGCTCACTGTCAAAAAACCAACCTGCGACGGCAACCACTCGACCGCGCCGCATCACTGGCCGCACACCCGCCGTCCCCGCCGCTTCGAGGATGCTCCTGCGTCGCGTAGGGGTCCAGGGACACACAGGCAGGCACGCAGGCGCACACCTTGGGTGGGGTCACTCTTTGGCTTGCACGAGAAAGAAATGAGGGTAGGCCCAAGCTCTTCTCGGCTCTGCTCGGCTCTTGTCTGCCCTGCCCTGCTCTGCTCTACTCTGCTCGGCTCGGCTCGTCTCAGCGCCGCGAAGAATGGCGTTTCTTTTCATGCTAGCATTCGTTCGCATCGCCATACAGCGTATGAAAAGCGGCGTTGTAGACTGCGATGAGGCTGGTGTGGCCGGTCGCTGGCTTGGCCGCAGCAAGAATCGTTTTTCGAGTTCTTATCGTCCCATCCATCATCCCTCCACCTTAGCAATTTACAACATCATAATTTTTTCTTGCCTTCAAGCGCTCCAAAGCACCGTACGTCGATCGTCACCGGCCAATAAATGAGCAACCAATACCAGCGGCCACTGCGGCAAATTGACAAAGCGATGGTTTCGAAAAGGTTCGCTTCGCCACACTGCCGCCAATCTCCCCTGACCCCGAAAAGTCAGTCGCCAAGAAACGCTCTCGGTTTCATGACTCACCCGGGCGCCGTGGCCAGGGATGCGCTGCGCTGCGATGTGATGTGATGTGATGCGATGTGATGTGATCTGATGTGCTGTGATGTGATTTGCTATGTTGCGATGCGATGCGATGCGATACGATGCGCTGCGCTGCGATGTACTGTGATGTGATGTGCTGTAATGCGATGCGATGCGAGGCTTTCTTGAAGTTCGCAGGGTCGGCGGCCGCGCCGAACGAACTTCAGAGGTAGGCCTTTCTTGGACGTTTCATGACCCGGTACGAGGCCTCAGCGCGGAGCCCTGAGAAGTCTGCGGTCGCGTACCTCTGAATCCTGCCTCCTGAGCTCTGTCCAGCCGCCGAGGATTGCCTTCCTCGGCTTCTGGCGATCGGGCCTCGCCACGCCACACCGCTCCATCGCTCCACCGCTCCATCGCTCCACCGCTTGCATACTTGCTTGGCTGCTCGGCTGCTCGGCTAGTTGCTCGCGTTGCTCGCGATCGCGCTTCGGAAGGCTGCCTCGAGTTTCTCTTGCCGCCATCGTTGTTCGAAGTCAGGTAGGTTCACGCTCCTGCTTGCACGCGCCGCGTCTTCACGCGGAGGCCATATTGCCCACCTCGTAGAACCGCAGCGAATAACGGGCTGGAAGGCAAGAAAGTATGCCGCTTCGACGACTATCTTCAGAAGTTATACATACAGACGTGGCGGCTCCGCCAGCCCGCGCGCTGGCCGCTGCCGCCGAAGAAACAGCCCGCCCCGCCAGCGAAGCTCGTGCTCCCGCGGGCTCGGGCGCGCCCTCCTGCGTGCGTGCGGCCAGCGAGGTCTCTCTCTCCGCGGCGCGAAGAGCTTTGCCGCTACCGGTGACGCGGGACGATTCAGCACTGGCTTCGCGCGGCGGCTTCCTCTGCGGCCCTCCAGAGGGGACCCACCCCAGCGGTCGCGGCGGCGTCACCGGGCCCGATCTCTGAGCTTCGTGTCCCTCGGCCTCTTTCACCCTCGCCCTCTCCGCGGCCAGTCGCCGTGGTTGCTGTTGGCCGCTGCTGCTGCCGCTGCCGCTGCCGCTGCCGCTGCCGCACCCTTTCGCGCTATCCTCCGGCAGGCCGAGCCACGCCCGCACGCCTGCCTGGCTGAGCTAGCTGCTGCTGACTGCCCGAGGCTGGCGTAGCGCTCGGGGTTTTCAAGGAAACGGAAATAGCCAGAGAAGAAGAAAAAAAAGAAAGAAAGAAGAAAAGAAAGAAAGGCCCACAAAGATACTAGCACAAAGTTATCGAAACGAGGCAGCCAGTAGCCAGCCAGCCTGCCAGCCAGCCAGCCAACAAGCCTGCAGCCAGCCAGCCAGCCAGCCAGCCTGCCAGCATGGCCAGCCTCGCATGCATGCTCGAGCCAGGTACGCGGGCCGGCAGCGCTGCCCTGGACTGGCGGCCGCGGAGGAAGCGCCGGGCGCGAGGCCTGCCGCGCTGCTCTTCCCGGTCGCAGCGCAGGCGGAGCGGAGGAGAGCAGAGCAGGCCGCTGACCTGCGCCGCTGAATTCGTCCCTCGCGGCGTCCCTTCCCGCGACGCCCCGCAGCTCGCCCTTCCTCCTTCCACAGTGCGCAATCCTCTTTCTTCCCTAGGGAATATGGCGACTCCTGCGGGCGCCACTCGTGTCGTATACTGCCGACCGCGCCCACAGCGCGCGCGGCGGAGGGCGCCAGAGGGGGCTCCTCCCAGGCCGAAGACTCTGAACCTCGGCGCGCCATGCAGTGAGGGAGGGCGGGTAGAACTTTGAATGAACTCGCAAAATTCCGCGCTGAGACGGCCGCAAGGTCAGAGGCCTGGCCTGTCTGCCTCTCGCTCCCTCCCTCGCGGCGCGTGCGCGAGGTCTGGCCGACAAAGGCCAGCGCTGCGCTGCGCTGCGCTGCGCTGCGCTGCGCTGCGCTGCGCTGCGCTGCGCTGTGCAGAGCGGCCGCGGAGGGCGCGCCTCTGGCTGTTTGCCTTTCTCTAACGACCGGCCGGGGGCTGCTGGCTGCTGGCTGCTGGCTGGCTGCACTGCTGGCCGCTCCTATTCTTCCCCACAGCGCCGCGCTCTGGCGCCCTCTCTGTCTCGCTGCACACTGGATTCAGCGCTGCGCTTCCCGCCCGCTCCTTCTTTCGAATTCTCCTTTCTTTTCTTTTTTTCTTTTTTTTGTTTTCTTTGCTTTTCTTTTCTTTTGTTTTCTTTCGTTTCTTTTCTTTACTTTTCTTACCTTTTCTTTTCTTCTTTTTCTTCTTCTTCTTACCTTTTCTTTCCTCCCTTGCTCGTGATCGCCGCGCAGCCTCGAAGTGCCTGGCGCCTCGCACTTCCCGGCCGCGCCGCGCGTTACCGCGAGGCCTTCCCATCAGCCGCCCGCCGAGGAAGGCTCCTCGCGCTCCCCTTTCCATCCCCACGCTTCTCAGGTCTCCTTCACCTTTCTTTTCTTTTCTTTTCTTTTTCTTTTTTCTTTTCTTTTCTTTTCTTTTCGCCTCGAGCCCGCGTCCTGATTGATTCTGATTCATCCCCGTTCTCTCCCTCCCCCGCGTTCTCGCCTTCTCCCCGCGCGGCACGCACGCACGCACGCACGCATGCATGCATGCATGCCACGCCATGCCGTGCAGCGCACGCCCCCTCCCTCCGCCGCCGCCGCAAGTAGTTCGACGCCGCCGTTCGATCCGATTCGGTCGGCTCGAGTTCGACTCGCCTCCGCCCTCCCCCGCCTTCCTTCCTTGCTTCCTTGCTTGCTTGCTTGCTTCCTCCCTCCCGCTCGTTCGGCGCGGCCTCCAAGGCAGGCAGGCAGAAAGCCGCAGAGGGAGGGAGGCCGAGGCGGCGCAAGCAGGGCGGCGAGGCGCGGCCGCCTTGGCAAGCAGGGAAAAGCGCGCAAGGCGCGGCAGTCCCGCGGCGCCGGAGAAGCAAACCCGCAACACCGTCGCGCAGGGACCCTGCCCGCGCACGCCCGGACTTCAAGCAACAAGAACAGGTACGTGAACACGAGATCGCGACTGCGATGGAGTCGAATGGAATGGGGGATGAGATGCCTGCCGGTGGCAGCGAGCTCAAGCTTGCGTCGCGACGCGTCGATGATCTCGAGGTGCGTGCATGCACAGCACGCGGGATTTGAAAATTCGCGCGATGCTGAGCGATGCTGAGCGATGCTGCGGCTGCTGCTGGCGCCAACGCCGCCATTCCCACCAAGCCCGCCCCGCTCCGCCTTCTTCTCCTCTTCTTCACCCCGACACCCGCCACGCCCGCCTCCACGAGCTGTCTCTGCCGTCGAGTCTCCGCGGCCGGGGCCTGTTCGGCCAGGGCGCCACAATTTGCCAGCACGCGGAGAATGTGGTTGATTGAACTCGTTCGAACGAACGAACGAACGAACGACATCATGATGACACGACACGAACGACCGGCCGCGACGAGGAGGAACTCGCACAGCGTGCTCCTCTGCATTGCACTGCACTGCACTGCTCTGCATTGCATTGCATTGCAGGCGTCCCTGCCTGCGTCTGTCGCGCCGCCATGATTCGAGGCGACGCACGCGCACGTTCGCTGGCACGCTCTCCCGCGCGTCCTGATCGCCTCCACGCACGCATGCATGCACTTGCATTATTGCGTCCAGGCGTGCGCGAGGGTGGACGCCGCCCGACATGACGGCGTTCTCGCGCGGGTCGTCCTCTGCGCCTCACCCGCCCGCTGTCATGTCAATCAATCAGCCCATCCGCCCTCCGTTCATTCCTCGCAGCGCAGCGCAGCGCTCTGCCGGTCGGTGGCGTGCGTGGTCCGTGGCCCTCTCGCATCGCTTTCATGAGCATCTCGGGGCCTGCTTCGCCCGCTCGCGCCGCCAGCACCGCTTCCTGCCTCTCTGCGCCTCTTCCTGCGCCCGCCGACCAGGCCTTGCTCGCGAGAGCAGCTCGGCTTTGCCATGCTTTGCATTGCATTGCATTGGATTGCATTGCATTGGTTTGCATTGCATTGCATTGGATTCCTCCGCGTTGAATTGCATTGCATTGCATTGGATTCCTCCGCGTTGCATTGCATTGCATTTGCATTCTTTGCGTTGCAGGCCGCTTTGGCGCCCTTGCGCTCTGTCTGTGGTCAAGGGAGCGGTCGCAGGCCGTAGGGAACCGAATGCCGTTAGCGGGAAGGAGGCGCGGGTTTCTTCCGGTTTCCGGCGAGGAGGAAGGGAGAAGAGGAATGAGGCGTCGAGCTCTGCTCTGCTTGTTTTTGCGCTTTCTTCTTTCTTTCATTCTCTCTCTCTACCTCTGAGCAGGCGCGGATACGATCGATGGCCGAGGAGGAGGAGGCACAGTGAAGCGAGGAACTGCGTGCAGGCAGGGTGATCGCGGCGAAGCGAGGCCAAGAAAGAAACGCTTGCGCGGACGCGCCGGCGCAGAGGCTTGCTTGCTAGGCTAGCTGGCTAGCTAGCTGGCTCGCTGGCCGTCTTGCCGCGAGTTGACGTTCGCGGGGAGCAGTTTCAGGTCCCCGACGGAGTCCAAGCTCTTTCTTTGTCTAGAGCTGGCGCTCGCTCGCGTGGTAGTGGAAGCAGGGGCAGGCACAGAGAGAGAGAGAGAGAGAAGAGAGAGGGGCCTGGGGAACAAAACCAATCATGAAAAAAGGGAAGAACGGCTGAACCTGAGAAACAGAACGAAACTGACTGAATCCATCCCATCGCGCGATCGCTCGATCGACTGTTGACCAAAACCAAACAGCCAACGCAGAGAAGCGTACAGAACCAGGAACAACATCCAAGATGAGCCTCGAGGAGGGCAAAGCCGCGTCCTCGACGCCTGCCCCCATGGAGGAGACCGCGTCCAACGCGACCCTGACGGAGCCTCCTCAAGAGGAGACCGCGGCCCCCGCCGCCACCGAGACCAAGCCCGAGGACGCTACGGCCACCAAGGAGGCGGCCGCTGCCTCGCCCGCTGAGCCTGCTGCCGCCGCACCCGCGGCCGTCCCGGCCGAGAAGGAGTCCCTCCATGCCATGAAGGAGCTCCAGAACCCCACCGCCCAGCGCCAGATGGATGACGCCGGTGATGATGACGAGTTCGACATTGCCGCCCTCACCATCGAGGAGGCCCTCGCCAAGTTCAACACCACCAAGGGTGGTCTCACCTCCGAGGAGGCCGCCAAGCGTCTCGAGCAGTACGGCCCCAACGCCCTGCCCGAGACCGAGACCAACAAGTGCCTCCAGTTTCTCAGCTTCATGTGGAACCCTCTCTCCTGGGTCATGGAAGCCGCTGCTATTGTCGCCATCGTGCTCTCCAACGGCCCCCAACCGTACATCTTCCCCAACTCGCAGTGGAACAACTTTGACCCCAGCTTTGACTCCGGCAACCCGGACGTCGACGGCAACCCTCCCCCTGACTACCCTGACTTCATTGGTATTGTGCTGCTCCTCATTGCCAACTCGTGCATTGGCTACTACGAGGAGTCCAAGGCTGGTGATGCCGTCGCCGCTCTCATGGACCAGCTCAGCCCCGAGTGCTACGTCAAGCGCGACGGCGAGTGGAAGACCCTCCCTGCCAAGGACCTCGTCCCTGGTGATATCGTCACCATCAAGCTTGGTGACATTATCCCCGCTGACATGAAGGTCCTCGAAGGTGAGCCCCTCAAGATCGATCAGGCCGGTCTTACCGGTGAGTCCCTCCCCGTCACCAAGTCCCCCGGTGATGAGGTCTACTCCAGTTCCGTCGTCAAGCGCGGTGAGATCGACTGCATGGTCCATGCTACCGGTATCAACACCTTCTTCGGTAAGGCCGCCAACCTCGTCGGCAGCACCGAGGAGCACGGCCATCTCCAGCAGGTCCTGAGCGCCATCGGTCTCTTTTGCATGTCCTACATTGGCCTCTGGATCGTCATCGTCGTCATTGTCACCCCGTCCGCCTACACCTGGTACTACCGCGGCATCATCAACGTCGTGCTCGTCCTTCTCATCGGTGGTATCCCCATTGCCATGCCTACCGTGCTTTCCGTCACCATGGCTCTCGGTGTCAACGAGCTCGCCAAGATGGACGCCATCGTCACCCGTATTACCGCTGTCGAGGAGATGGCCGGTATGGATGTCCTCTGCTCTGACAAGACTGGTACGCTCACCCTCAACCAGCTCACCGTTGATACCCCCTCGGTCTGTGGCGAGTTCACTCCTTCCGAGGTTATCCGCGCTGCCGCTCTCGCCGCCAAGCGTGAAGGTGACCCCGATGCCATCGACAAGTGCATTGCCGAAGCCGCCGTCGCCCAGGGCCTCAACTTTGACGAGTGGGAGGAGACGCACTTCTTTCCCTTTGACCCCGTTGGCAAGCGTACCCAGGCCACCCTCAAGCACAAGACCGAGGACAACCGCGTGTACGTTGTCTCCAAGGGCGCCCCCCAGGTCATGATCGACCTTGCCTGGAACGCCGACGAGATCCGCGTCGAGCAGGAAAAGCAGATTGACGACTTTGCCCTCCGTGGTCTCCGCGCCATTGGTGTCGCCGAGAAGCACGGAGAGGACGGCAAGTGGGAGTTCATGGGCCTTATCCCCCTCCTTGACCCGCCACGCCACGATACCAAGCAGACCATTGACGAGGCCCAGCGTCTCGGTGTCAGCGTCAAGATGATTACCGGTGATCAGGTCGCTATCGGCAAGGAGACCGCCCGTCGCCTCGCCATGGGTGTCAACTTCCACAACGCCAAGATCCTCCGCTCCGAGTTCGTTGAAGGCATCCCCATTGTCGATATCGTCGAAGAGGCCGATGGATTCGGTGAGGTCTTCCCCGAGGATAAGTACCGCTGCGTCGAGATCCTTCGTCACTCCAAGCGCGGCCCCTTTGGTGGCAACCACGTTGTCGGTATGACTGGTGATGGTGTCAACGATGCCCCTGCCCTCAAGGCTGCCGATGTCGGTATTGCCGTCGCTGATGCTACCGATGCCGCTCGCGCCGCCAGTGACATGGTCCTTCTTACCCCCGGTCTCAACGTCATCATCCACGCTATCATTGGTTCCCGCAAGATCTTCCAGCGCATGAAGAACTACGCCATGTACGCTTGCGCCACCACCGTCCGTATCGTCACCACCTTTGGTCTCCTCTGCGTTGCCTTCCAGTTCTCGTTCCCTCCCTTCATGGTCCTCATTATTGCCTACCTCAACGATGGTACTATTCTTACCATTTCCAAGGATAACGCCTCGCCCTCGCCCACCCCTGACGCTTGGCGCCTCAAGGAGATCTTCTCCATCGGTGCCAACATCGGTATCTGGCTCACCCTCTCGACGGTCGTCTTCTTCATTGTCATTATCTACACTGACTTCTTTGACACCGTCGCCCCCAAGATGCCCGAGCTTATGGTCAAGGACGACCCCATTTGCTACTTTTACGAATCTGCGACTGCTCAGGCCTGGGGTGCCGCCAACGGCTTTGCCGAGTGCGCTGCCGGCAGCATTTCTGATGCCTGCACGGCCGCCCTCCGCGCTGCCAGCTCTGCCATGAGCCCGGACCTTCGCTACGCCCCCAATAACGACTGCCTTTCCGCCTACCAGGCCACCTACGGTAACAACGATATCGGCCGCCGCCTGAATGCCGTCATCTACCTCCAGGTGTCCATCACTGGCCAGCTCGTCATCTTCTCTACCCGCTCGCGCACCTTCTTCTTCCAGGGCGCTCCCCCTTCGCCTTGGCTCATGGGTGCCGTCGCCCTCGCTCAGCTCGTCGCCACCTTCCTCGTCGTCTACGCCGACTGGCCCTTCACGGCCATCGCGCCCATCGGCTGGGGCTGGGCTGGCATCATCTGGGTCTGGTCCGTCATTTGGTTCCTCCCCGTCGATATCGTCAAGATTGCCACCCTCTGGATCCTCTACGGCAACCCCTGGAAGGCCGCCTCGCAGCAGCGTCTCATGCTCTCCATGGCTGTCAACGGCGGTGCCTCGCACCTTGGCTCCCGCGCGGGCTCTCGCAAGGCCCCCAACTCGCGTGCCTACGCCCGCGCATCAGCAGCGCGCGCTGCTGCCCGCGCGTCCCGTCGCTGATTTTCTTAACCCAAGACCAATTTGTGCTTTTGCTAGCAATAAAACGAACATTACGTGCGCAATGCATGCCCCTCAGAAATGTCTCCCATGATTTTCTTCCTTGTCCTTGTTCTTTCTTTCTCTAAGGCCTGATTAAAGACCCATCATTTTCTTCTTGTTCATTGATGGAAAAAAAGTAGGGATGGATCGCTCGCTGCCTTCTCGAGATTTGTCTGTAGATTTTCACGACGATAATTTCAAAGGAGAAGGAACCACGAGATCAGCAACGAGATTAACAACAGGTCGTTTAGGTGATCGCAACATCCGATTCAATCTATTCGGGACTCGTTCAAGTTGGGATTTCATGACAACAGTCGCAGAGAGAAAGAATAACAACAACAACAACAACAACAACAACAATAACATCCTGTTCAAGCCTTTTTAACCACAATTGAAATTGAAATTCATCAAATCACAAAAGCCACGCGCGCCAGCAACAAGCGCAAGCTATTCTGCTTCTTTATTCCTTCTTCAAGGATGGGTGTTGTGTTTCGTTTCCGAAACCATCTTCCGTCATCATTCTCATGGGAAAATGGGAAAGTCTTGCCGAGGCCCTTCTTCGTGAATTTGTCGAAAAGTGAGATGGGGAGCACAGCTTGCCTGTCTTGTTGATCTTCTTGGTGTTCGTGGCCTTCTCGTAAATAATATTATACAACTTCTGACAATCCTCACAGCCCACTTCTCCCCCCCCCCCAAGAGTCAGTCTTGCACGTCACACTGTCTTGCACGTCACACTCTTGCACGCTAACTTTTGACGCTTGTATGAGAAGGAAGTCCATTTACTTGTATCATGAAGCGGTTCGTCTCGATGGGATAAGCATTAGTAGCGCAAAACATTCGCAAGACCTCTTCGCGGGGCACGCGCATAATTCGCTTCTTTTGAGTGCCGGGACGCAAACTCGGAAGCAAGACGGCCAGCTCCACGTCCTCCAAGACGACTCCAGCGACCTCAAAAATGCGCGCAATCTCTTCGCGTGACACAGTTTTGACTCCGTTTTCCAAAACCAAATGGCGACGTGGATCTCGGGCAGCGTTCAAGGGTTGCCGCGCAAAGTGTTTCTCTAAGCGCGCGCAGAGCTTGAAAAAAGCCACCTTTGCCGACGGTTCGAGTCTGCCCACAAGCACGCGTTTCTGCGCTCGTACAAACTCATCATTCTCCGCAAGCTCTCGGCGCGCGCGTGCCGACTTCCTCGAAAACTGCTTGGCGCGGTGCGCAAATCCGCACCAGCGTTTCCGCGCGACGCAAGCGCCACAGGCGCCGTCGTAGTGCTCGCCACGCTCTCGCCGCACCTGCTGGTTCGAGGTCAGAGTGTTTGCTCGCTCGCCCCCCGCGCTGCCGCCTCGCGACGCCCAGAACTCTCGCTCCGCCGCCACCGCGCGCCGCAGCGCCTCGCGCGACGCCATGGCGCCCTCCGACAGCCACATCTGCCTGACAGAGAAAGCGCTCTCAACAATTTGACAACTCAACACACACACACACCCTCTAACAACAGCAGCAGCAGCAGTAGTAGTACTAGTTAGTATACTGCGCAAGAAAAAAAGGAATTTGTTCGTTTTCACACTCGTCCTACTTAGCTGGACTGTACGGGTGCAGATGCCCAGAAAGGGGATCGTACTACATCACAACGAGCAGTGCTGCGACTGCTGCTGCTGCTGCTGCTGCTGCTGCTGCAGACAGCAGCCCACCAAGATCGAGCTCGATGGCGAGGAAGACCTGAGACATGCGAGTCTTTTAGGCTTCAAGTATAATCTGTATTAATTAGTATACCGTCGCGAATCAGCCATCTCGCCACGGCGAGTCGCGAGGCGGCCATCGACCAGGATTACCGACCGACCCTGCAACCTGCGCTCGCCTTCGACTCGTCGACGCGACGGTGGCGGCGCGTGCGTTTCTCCTCGAGCTCCAGCGCTCATGCTCCTCCTCTGCACGCCAGAGCAGGCCAGACCAGACCAGGCCAATCTCGACTCCGCTCCCCGGGCTCACCAGGACTCGCGCTTCTTTCTCGAGGTCCAGCGCGCGACAGCGAGCTGCAGAGACCGCGACCCGGCGGGCCTCGGCGCTGGACATTCTATTCTGCTCCCATCGCCTCCACCCATCTCCTCCCTCGCTCGCGAGGCGACACGCGCCCGCCGAAGGTACGCGCCGTCGCCGCCGCCGCCGCCGCCGTCCCTCGCACGCCGCGCGCGTCCGAGGCCGCCGCGAGCGCGGGCGGGACGCGCAGAGCGACCCCCGCCCACGCGTGCAAAGGGAAGGAGGGAGCGTGTGGAATGGAGCGCGAGATGCAGCAAATCGCAAAAGGGTAGCGAGAGTTGAGGCAGCAGCAGCAGCAGCAGCAGCAGCAGGAGCAGCAGCAGCAGTCGCCGGCAGGGAAGCAGAGCGGTAGCAGCGAGTCTCGCACGTAAACCCTCACTCCGCAAAGATGGGCAACCTCCCCCTCTTCGTCATGAACGCCTCGGTCTTCGGGAGCTCGGTACGTTCGTCCGCCTTGTACTTGAAGGATCTCTCGCGCAGCGTGCTCGCTTGCTCGCTCGCGCCTGCGCTGAGACCAAACCACGAGTCCCCAGAAAGCTAACGAAGCAGCGCCTACGCTGACGTCACGTTGCAGGTTCTCGCGTACCTGGCCCCTGGCTGGACCGCCCTCAAAGTGGGCGACACCACCTTTGGCCACGGCGTCTACTACGGCTACTCCAAGTACTCCGGAGACGACTACGACGAGGTCCCCTACACCTACATTCAGACTGCAGGTGTACCTCTAGATGACGATGGAAACGTGGTCACAGTGAAAGATGCGCAATGGGTCGGCATGCCAATTCTCGGCGCCATCATCATCGCCCTTGCAATCGCTCAGATGTGCTTTAGCTGCAGTAGCGGCAAGGGTCTGAGCATTGTCAAGTTCACCAATGTCCTGATGATTCTTATCGCCATTGCCATCATGGTCACCTACGTGTACACTGACTTTTGGATCCGTGTGGGCGATGCTTGCGACAATGGAACTTTCTATTCGTGCGATGAGGGCATGATCACCTGGACATTCTCGAATCTTGTTGGCGGCGAAGTTGTGATTTACAAGTTCTGGTGGAGCTACTTTTTTGGCTGCATCCTCATCTTCTTCTGCTTGCTGTCCTTTTGCTTGGCTACGCAGTACCAGAAGGCGTAATGAAAGAGCTAGCTTGCTCTGCTCCTGCCTGATTCGCGTGACGTAGTCACTTATGATGTTCTTATCGATGTTGATGCTGGAAACCATTGATTGATGCGGCCGGCCGATGAGGTACATTCTTTTAGAATTTCGAATGTATCGACCAATGGTCGAATTGACAGCGACTTGCGCTTCTAACCAGAGTGTGTGTTTGCTCCTAGATCGTCTTACGTATCATACGCGACGGATAGGCCGAAAAGATCAGAATTGAATTTCTCATTTGTTAAAGAAAATCTGTCGATAAGCAAGCACCTTTTTGGCTCAGCAAAGGACGTGAGCCCCGAGGACCCAAACAATCTTGCTCCCTTCTTCACTTCGATCAAGAATCGAGATCGAACTAAAATATGAGAGATAACCACGCAGCAATCAGTGTGAACCCGCCAATGGGAGTGATCATACCCAGCTTGGTCTCACCCGTGAGCACCATGGCGTAAAGCGATCCCGAAAAGAGCGTAATGCCAACAGCGAAAAGGGTCACGGGCAAGTTTCTCGGTTGCGCGGCAGCGCCGCCAGGAACCTCCTTGACCATCTTCGCGGCCACGAGCATCGCCACGCTGTTCACCAAATGGTAATGCGACGCGGTCTCCCAGACCTTGGCCATGCGGTCATCAACCTTGCCGCGGAGCGCATGCGCTCCAAAGGCGCCCGTCGCGATGGCCAGGGCGCCCGAGATACCGGCGAGCACGATGGGTCTCATTCTCCGCAAGTCGTCTACCGTCGCGCGCGAGCCGAAAGCGGGGCTAGACGCTGCGTCTGAAGAGACGTTCTCGACCGCGGGGGTTCTGCTCCGGAGCGTCGTCGCGCGAAGCGGTTTTGGATGCCAAGCACCTTTGCCTGCCAGGGACGAGTGAAACACGACTCCACGCTACAGCTCTGTAGCACCGTCTTCGTCAGCTTGTTTCGCAAACCAACTACGAACAAAAGCAAGCAAACTCAACCGGGGTCAGGGAAAGCCCCGTCACTGGCACGCCAGAAAAAAGGGAAGACCTGGGATCGAAGCACACGCACGCACGCGGCGAGTCGAGCCCTCGTCCCCACCTGCGCCCGGCGCTCGCGCCAAGAAAAGACGTCTTGGATCTTCTATAGAAAGCAGCGAAAATGAGCACGGCGCAGCTTCGGCAACGGGCGACGAGGAGACGAAGACGAAACGCGGTGACAGCTGGCGGGCGTTTGCCGTTGCTCTTCGCCGCAGTCCTTATTCTGGTTCTCGTTTTGCTTAGTCCTGCAGGCGCCGACGCCAAGGTACCTGCGTCGTCGCTGCAAAAAGGAGACCAGCGGCGCTCCCGCGAGAGCTATGGAAACTCTGCTGATGACAACGAGGATGGAAACGACGATTACGCACAAGACAACGACGACGACGACGACGACGACGACGACGACGACGACGATGGCGATCAGGACGATGAAGGTGAAGATGAGGACGAAGATGATTACGATGAGGACGACTACGATGAAGACGAGGACGATGACGAAGGGGATCTGGATTCTGCCAACGACGATTTGAATGCGTATCAAACCCGATCAAACTTCCTTCTTCGCAAACTTCAAGATCGCGGTGGCGTTCAAGTCGTCCTTGGCGGCTCTCAATCCTCGCCAAAAGGGGCATGGCAAATGAAAAGCGCCGATGGCACCTCCTTCGAGTGCAAATTCTCAGTCGCTGAACATGATGACCATACCACGGCGCACCCGGGAGGAGGTCGACGCACGACGTCTGGAGCTACGACAGACTTGCCGACGGTAACCGCCGCAGAGACGGCGCTGCAGCCGCTCGAAGGAAAATGTATCTCTATTCGAAAAGGCTACTGGTCTTACGATGTTTGCCATAAGAATGGCGTCTTCCAATACCACGGAACTTCGCGTGCCAAGACCGATGTCACATGGAGCCTAGGCGCTTTTGATCCTGATGCTTCGTCAATCCTCACGTCCGATAGCCAAGGCTCTGACAAGCAAGTAGCTCTCGCAGTCGTCCACCACTTTGTCGACGGACAGCCCTGCGACGAAACGGGCAAGCCACGCGTCTCACGAGTGGTCTACTTTTGCTGCCCGCACCTCAAGGGCGCGAGCGGCATGGACTACCAGCTTGAGTCGCTCACAGAGAACCAAGTCTGTAGCTACACCGTGACCATGTGCACGCGCACACTGTGCGACGTCGGTTTTGTGCCGCGCGGCTCCACCGATGCCTGGACAATCTTGCGCTCTCTTTCAGGGCTCTGTTTCCAGGATACAATCGATTGGTGGTCTTATAGTCTCTGCGTGGAACGCGATGTTTCACAGTTCCACATGGAGGAGTCTGTGACGTCAAAGGGACAGAGAAGCGTGGAGCGAACATCAGAGTACAGTCTTGGCATCTTTCGCGCAGACAAGTCGTTCAAGATCCCCTCGAGGCTCTCGAGCGGAATGAAGCTCGAAAAGGAGGTCAATGCGCGAACACTGCTTTACGTCGACAGAGATCCGCGTAACCCGGCTGTTGTCCAAGTTTATGCGGGTGGATCTTCTTGCGATGTCTCTCAGGATGCGCGCACTCGGACAACTCTCGTTCGCTTCGTCTGTGATAGGACCTCGGAGAGGGCAGGTGAGACGCATCGTATATTATCTGTAGAAGAGGTCGCCTCTTGTCAGTATGTTGTCACCTTCCACACGCACCTTCTATGTCAGCATGCACTCTTCAATCCACCTGAAGATCAAGGCGAACGTGTGACCTGTCTCCCGGCCGAGGCGTAGTAGTCTAGCATCAAAATGTTCTCCCTCATTTGCCTATAGTAGTAGATCTGCTCGTCTTTTCTGTTTGGCATAGGCCTAATCGTTTGAAGAAAAACGCGTTACTTAAAAAGCTCAAAGAGACACCCCTTCGGTGGGGCCGAAATATACGAGAGTGCCGAAACAAATGCCTTGCAAGTACGCATGTTTCAATCGCACACCAATGGAGGAGAAAACGCAAAGTCTGGCGACATGGTGGTGAGCACCGGAATACTCTTTTAGAATGAATACGCGCCAACTCGTGTCGACACCAAGAATAAGCGCTTTGGCCAGTGGAAAAGTCCATTTCTGGCCTCCTCTT
>KN805407.1:67578-119993 GCA_000818945.1 Schizochytrium sp. CCTCC M209059
TCTCACCCCGCGCCCCTACCCCGTTGCCCGCACTCTCGCTCTCGGTCAGCCTCTACAAAGGCTCATTCCCATCCCTGTACTGCACTGTCCGTCACTCCCATTTGGACCAAAAACAGTCCTGCAAAGCCAAGCTTGGTCTTGTCTGTTTCGAAGCACAGAACCGCAAAGCTACCTCACGCGACGAAAAGCAGAACCGCAAAGCCATCTCACACGTGACCAAGAGCAAGTTTCGCCACCATGGTCTTCGACGAAGCGCTTCTTCGTCCCGAGTAAGTTTTCGCGCGAGCTCGCGAGCGCGCGGACGCCGCCCGGCGTCGTGCAAAAGTGGACGGACGATGAATCGTAGCGGCGGAGATACGGACAAAACTGACAAGCGCTCTCGCGCGGGCAACCAACGCACAGCGTCAAGGGCCGCGTGGTCATTTGCACAGGCGCCAGCCGCGGCATCGGCCGCGAGTGCGTGCTCGCACTTGCCAAGCTTGGGTGCAACGTGGTCATTGCAGCCAAAACTACAGAGCCACACCCTACGCTGCCAGGTACAATCTATACCGTCGCCAAGGAATGCGAGGAGCTCGGCGTGCAAGCCTTGCCCGTCAAGGTTGATGTGCGCAGCGAGGAAGACGTGCAGGCGTGCATCGACCTGACCATGAAAACCTTTGGCCGCATCGACATTCTCATCAACAATGCGAGCAGCCTTTGGTGGCATGACATTGTTGACACACCCATGAAGCGCGCCGACCTCATTTACGAGGTCAATACGCGCGGCACCTTTATGATGACCAAGGCTTGCTTGCCACACATGCTAAAGAACGGCTATGGCCATGTCATCAACATGAGCCCGCCCTTGAGTACCCAGGGGCTCGCAGGCCACACGGCGTATTATATTTCAAAATTCGGCATGACCCTCGTCGCGCTTGGAGCAGGTCAAGAGTATCCTGGTGTTGTGGCTGGAAACTCGCTTTGGCCGCGCACCGTCATCGAGAGCCTTGCTTCCAAAAACCACAAGCTCGGCACTCCGGACATGTGGCGCAAAGCGACCATCATTAGTGACTGCGTGCTTCTCCTCATTTCCAAGGGCCTCAATCACTCTGGCCGTACTTGCATCGACGAAGAACTGCTCCGCGAGAATGGCATGGAGGACTTTTCCAGATACCAAGTCGTTCCGGGCTCTGAGCCTCCCTCCATGGCAGACCTCGCCTCCGCTGGTGGCAGAGAGCTCAACAAACGCGGTCGTGCGCTCGTACGGGCTCCCAAGTCATCCAAGTTGTAGCCATCTCCCCCAGGACCACGACACTACGACCTTGTTGACAGAGACGTCCCGAGGGTAAAAGGGAAGAACCCCAAGCCGCAACAGAACTCATTCGCTCGCTTGATCTTGCGATGCCAGCTTCAGTCCCTGGTGAGCAGGCACTTGATCTTTTTGTTGGGATATAACGCTCACAAGTAAGACAAAGTTTACAATGTTCTAAAATAATGCAATACAACGCACCGCAATGCAATGCAGTGTAGTGCAGTGCAGTGCTATCCAGAAAAGAGGTCTTTGTCTCGGCAAGCAAGAGTCTTGCAGCAGAAGGTACGCATGCCCCAATGGACAGTGCGACAGTCGCGCTTTCCTGAGGCGCCCCCTTTGGTCTTCCTCAATGACCCCTCTTCGTCGAGTCTCTTCCGGATGACTCCGAGGCTTCGCGAGCGCAATCGCGCAAAACGTCTTGACAAGGCTCTCGCGCGCGACGACATGAATAAAGCAGAGGAACCTAGGGATGGGCACGGCGCCGGCGGCGCCGGCGGCGCTGGCGGTGCTGGCGGCGAGCCCGCCGAGGTCGCCGAAGATGCCAAGGTCGCCGAGGTCGCGGAGCGCGAGTCGTGGGCAGTGCAGGAGCGGCGCGAACTTGCGGCGACGCCAGTCGTGAGCCGCAGGCGCAAGGCGGCCGGCGTCGGCGCGCTCGTGGCCGGGGCCGCGCTCGTCTCCTGGCAGCACCGCGCCAAGATCGTGTCCACAACGCGCAGTGCCGCCAGAGTCGATACGCTGGGCGTTGTCTGCGCTGCGGCGGGCGCTGGGCTCCTGGCGCCTGCACTCTGGGAGACAAAGTCCGAAGCCTTTGTGCCATTTGCGCCCACGCATGCGCGCCTCCGCGCAGATGATGCAGCCAGCGTCTTTGATTTCAAGGTGCTCAATAGACGCTGGCGCGCCGAGGTCGAGCGGATGGAAGCCAATGTCGGCTTCTCCCCCTTTTGGTTCCCTGCCGACATCCGGGAGCTCTTCCACGAAGCGTACGAGAAGCAGCGCCAAGAGAGGCGCGAGCGTCTTCTCGCAAAGGAAAAGGACCTCGAGGATCGCGTTCGCGAGGATCTTCAAGCCGGTAAATCTCCACGCAAGGTGCTGCAGTCGCTTGCACGCACTGTCTTTGTACTTGACTTTTCAGACTACGAAAGCATTGGCGACGCAGAGGACATCGGAGAGGGCGACTGGGATCGCCGCGTGCCTTCCGGTACCGTTGAGTGGGTCTCTTTCTTGCGCGACGCCGTGTCTTTCCTTCTCAAGGCCGCCTCCGAATACGACGAGATCGTCATTCGTCTGGCCTCGCCTGGAGGCTCCGTGACAGACTATGGTCTAGCTGCCTCCCATCTTCTTCGTCTCCGCAAAGCAGGGATCAAAGTCACGGTGTGCATCGATGAGATTGCCGCCAGCGGCGGCTACATGATGGCCTGCTGCGCGGATCGCATCGTTGCAGCGCCCTTTGCCCTCATTGGATCGATTGGCGTGGTCGCCGAGATCCCCAACTTTAACCGTCTGCTCAAGGATCGCATCGGTATCGATTATCTGCTGTTCACGGCCGGGCGTTACAAGCGCACCGTTCACACGCTTGCGGAAAATACCGAGGAGGGAATGGACAAGTTTCGCGAGGAGCTCGAGGCCATTCACGATGCCTTCAAACAGCACGTCACATCAAACCGTCCTGCCGTCAAGGACATCGAGTCCTCTGCCACCGGGGAGGCCTGGCTTGCGTCACAAGCCAAGGAGCGCGGTCTTGTTGACGACCTCATGACGAGCGATGAGCTGCTCGAGGAACTCGAGACTGCCGGAAGAGATCTCATTGCCATCTCTCTCAAGCGTCCCAAGCCCCGTAGGGTTCTTTCGCACCTTCTCTGGGACCTTCTCGACCTTGACGAAATTAAGCATGGCCTTCACTCTCTGCGCGCTCTTTTGCCTTCGGGAGAGGATGCCTTGGCTGGACTGCAAGCACTTCGCCATGCGATGCATCCTCGCAAGTTACTCGCCCGGCTGTAATGGTACATTTTCTTTCTTTTGTTGTGCAACGCCCACTAAGAACTCAATTTTATGACTTTTGCTCGCTTGTCTCTGTAGGGCTCTTTTTTCTTCCAAAAACTAATCTCTTCAAGTTCTCACCAAGGACGCCTTATCTTTTTTCCTCGTCATGTTACACCAAATCCCTACGTAAACGAGGGGGACCGAAATTTCATGCGTCTGCGTCTTGAAATTTTGCTGAGGGTAAAAGAGAGTTGATTTTCCTTGCATACTGTTAAAATAGTTAGAGTCACATGGATTGCTTGCAAGGCTGTGTACGCTAGGATAACCAGGGTAGATTCGTGTCTGGTTGAATGGGACTTGCTTTTGTCTTGAGATTGAACCCAGGCTTCACCTTTGTTCGCCTCGTAGCAAAGTAGCAAAGACATGGTCGGCAATTCGTGTCGACTCTTCGAACTTCTGCTTGCCCACGACACCTGCAAAGTCAGACTCACCTTAGTGCTGGCGTGGAGAAATACGCGGTCTAGAACTATCGATTCATAGGAGACTCCCTTTAGATGCATGGTTGACCACACCGCTCTGGTGGCGTTGATGTCTGTCCACACTTCCCATAACACGCCAAAACTTCGTCTTTTTGCATCGACCCCGAAAATGTCTTCGCCCGTCAAGGTCTGTTTACACATTGTTCTCCTCGAGTGCCTCTGCGACGTATGCCGCAATTTTTGTATTCCATTCGTTGGCCTCACTCGTCATGAATGGTGGTGGAAAAGCAGAAACAAAATATGAAAAGTCTGTTGCCACTTGAGACGCATAGGCGTTGGCTGTTTGCCAAATCTCGTCCGCAAACTCGGCATGGTGACCTCGCAAAGCGAGAGAGGCCATCGACTCAAAGCTGTGCGGCACAAGGCTGGGGTCAAAGTCGTCATCGCTTCGCGCGTGAGCCGCTGCCAAAAGCTGGCCCCACTGCTCTGAAAGTTTACGCAGGCGCTTTGCACTGGTTAGTTTCGAGAGGTCAAAGGTAGCTTTGAACGGATTTCGCTGTCGAACGGAATAGCTTGCGCCGTGGAACGAGGCGTTTCCAAGAAAAAGATCCGCATGGTTGAGCAGCGCACGATTTCCGAGTGCAACGCGCGCTCCTTCTTTGTTGCCAACCTGCTTTGAGGACATGACCACCGCACGTTGCGCATCGCCAAGTGCGAGTGCTGTGTGTGGCGCCCGCTCAATCTTCACATCGAGTATGATGTCGTCATACGGATCCATGCTTGGGCCCTCCACCAAGACATAGTAACGTGCTGTCCCGTACGAGCCCAGACCAGCCTTAAGTCTCTGGGCAATGTCCTTGACCTTGAAAAACGAAGTCTGATTTCGCAGCGTCGGCTCCACGCCCTTTTGATAGCTCACAAGTGCGTCTCGAATGACACCTGCGGTGCTACTTGACACAGCGCCGAGCTTGTCAAGTCGCAAATCAAAGATGCGCGTCCCGTTTTTCTCCTCACTGTGTCGAGTCCACTTTTTGATCATTTTCTTACGGGATTTGCTTGTTTCCACGTCCGCAAGGAAGTCGTCGAGCCGTCCGTACGCAGATTCGCACGTGATCTCAAAGCTAAGTTCGTCGTCATTACCAACAAAACGCTCCAGTTGCTGCGCATACGCCGTTGAAAAGCTCTTCACTGCGCCCTCACAGTCATTGTCGTCGTTCGTAGCCTTGCAAGTGAGGACAATTGAGGCCGTCGCGCGCCACAGATCGAAGCGGAAGTCCGCCACAAAGGCTTCGTCGAAATCGTTCAGATCGTACACGACGGTTCCCTCGCTGTTATCAAAGGCGCCGTAGTTTTCTACGTGCGCGTCTCCAGAAAGCCACGTTGTAATGTTATCCAAGCGCAATGCAGACGCTGGCATCTCTCTGTGTAAATCGTTGTAAAAGATTCTGGCCGTGGCTCGGAAAAAGGCAAACGCGTCCGCGCGCATAAGTGCAAGCTTTTCCTCACGCGTTTGTGTGTCGAGGTTTTCGAGGTCCAGGGCCACCATCGACGTCACAAAGGCTTTCCGGCCATCATTCTCAACGCTTCCTGCACCGTTGCGCTCTCCAAGACCTGCAGGTACTGCTATCCTCGCCGTTTGCTGCGCGGCAACCACGCACACGAGGGCCACGACAATGGCTAAGGCGATGCCTATCATCGTGCCTGCCACGTGCATCGAGGAACGGCCGGCAACGACGGACGTCTACAGGCTGCTCGCCAAAAACACCCGGGAATCTCGTGTTCGCGCCGCGCGCACAGTTCCCCTTCCCTTGACGCACGCCCACTGCCTTGCGTGCGCCAAGAAAGATTTGCAGTTCTGGCTTCTGTCGTGGTCATTCATGTCAGAGATTGTATAATACTTTTATGAAACGAAATCTAATGGTATATATTGCAGCCAACACGCAGCTGCAACAGCGTCCTGCAATGCGGCTCGCAACAAAGGCAGCTTGCGTGGCTTTCGATCGCTGACGGATGAACAGACTGTGGCTGATTTCTTTTTAAGGAAAAAAAGAAAAATTGAAACTTTCGAAGCGCGCGCTGCTACACGCGTTTGTCTGAGCTCGCATCCAGAACAACTCTTGCTGGTTTTGCCTTTGTAAAGAACATTACTTGTGGGACGACTTCTTGCTACGCGTTTCGCGGGCCTTGTCCTTCATCAAATTGACAAAAAACTCATAGTCCGTTTGCGCCGCAACCATTTTGACCAAAAAGCTTGATCGTTTGTTCGCCTGCAAGGGTTCAACAAGCAAATGACATGGTGTGTTAGTTTTGCAAAACCCACCACCACTCTCTTATCCTTCAGAATTTTTCACTTACACCCTCTGCGACCTCGTTGAGCTGCTCTCGAAACTCTGCGCGGTCGAGCTTTTGGTCTTCTATGAATTCCTCCAAATAACTCTCAAAGAGGGCTTCAAACTCCTTGAAGATTTCCCAGTACTCGAGCTTGTTTTCTTCCTCATCCGGATCGAACTCGTGAAGGTGCTCGCGATAAAAGTCGTCGAGCCCGTGGGAGATCTTTGACTGGTAGAACGGGTACAGATTCGCGAGCACATCACCTTCTCCTCGCATTCTCATCTGCAAGCAATGTCACAAAGCAAAGCGAAAGCAAAGTAAAGACAAAAGCAATTGACGTCATACCATTTTCCATATCATTGCCGTCAGTTTCCGTCATGAGCGCTCAAATTGACTAAACAGGCAAGCATACACGTCTTTCCCTTCGAGAAAAAGAAAAGTCTTGCATTGAAGACTTACAATTCGATCGAGCCCGCCATCACTAGATTTGCTCTCATCCGCAGCCTTGCTCTCAAAGCCGTACTCTGCCATCGTGGCTCGGTCGCTCTTTCGTTCCGTCACTCTCGCCGCAACACAAACGTGTTCCGGTCTCTCAAGTTAGGGCCGTCGCCGAGAGAGTAATTGGGTTTGCAACCAACAGAATCTGGGTTTTGGCTGGTTTTGGCTGTGCCCTTTACCGTACGTCAAGATCACCTCGAGCGGTCGCGATTCGCACTCGCCTTCCTTTGTCCAGCCAGATGGGATCCAGCGCGCCGCCTGTGTCCACTTCACACCCCCTCGCGCGCGAGCGCAGAGTCCCACTCGAGCGACCCACGCTCAAGCTGGCGCGGACTCCGCGGCGAGGCCCCGCTCTCAACAGGTTACGTTCCGAGTTCTCGAACATAGCGCACACCTTTTTTTCTTTTCTATTTTTTTCTGTCGAGAATTAAAAATGAGAACGCAGGGGCGATCGATCTTCTTTGTCTTCGATCACCTTGGTGGACCACAAAACCAAACGCGTGTCCTCGCGGTCGCCACAATGGACGCCGTCGACCCGCTCGAGGCCGGTGCGCAAGCTCTCGAGGGCGTCTCGGGAGCAGACGATCTTGCCGTACGCCTGGGACTCGCAATCTCGGCCAGAGACGTTGCGGAGGCGGCGAGAAGAATCGCGCCCTACGTCAAACGCACGCCAGTGACCACCTCGTCGACGCTCGACGAGCAGGTCTTTGGCAGAGCTGACGACGGCCATGCTGGGACCGTGTACTTTAAGTGCGAGAATTTTCAAAAAGTTGGCGCCTTCAAGTTTCGCGGCGCATGCAACGCAGTCTTTGCACAAAACCAAGATGACCTGCCTGCCGCTGGCGTTATCACGCACAGCTCCGGGAACCATGGCCAGGCGCTCGCGCTCGCGGGCAAGCTTCGTCAGATTGCTGTAACAATCGTTGTCCCGAAAGGTGCGCCAAAGGCCAAAGTTGATGCCATGCGCGGCTATGGCGCTCAAATCGTTGAGGTGGACCCTTCCACTCGCGATGCCGCCACAGAGGAAAGAGTTGCAGCGACTGGAGCGCTCTTTGTGCATCCTTCAAATGAGCCGCTCGTCATGGCTGGCCAGGGTACTCTTCTGGCCGAGTTCTGGGCCCAAGTGTGCGCTCTACAACGTGCATCGAGTGGCGCTGACGCGGCGCAGATGAAAATGGAGCTCGCGCCTGTCTTTGATGCAGTCGTTGTCCCCGTGGGTGGAGGCGGAATGCTCTCTGGTGTTGCTGTTGCTGCTCGTGCGCTTCTTGGACCCAAGGTGCGGATCATCGCGGCAGAGCCTGAACTCGCCGACGATGCGGCACGATCGAAAGCAGCCAACGCGCTGCAGGGCCACCGTAATGGCAAGGTACCCCAGACAATCGCCGACGGTTTGCGAACGACCCTGGGTAGCAACACATGGCCCGTCGTTCGCGATGTCGTGGATGAGGTTATTCTCGTGTCGGAGTCTCAGATCGTGGACGCCATGCACTTTGCTTTCGAACGTATGAAGCTCGTCATTGAGCCCTCTGCGGCGGTGGGTCTTGCCGCCGTATTGTCAGACACATTCAAGCGCGACACGTTGCAGCAGCTCCCAAAGGCACCGCGCGTGGGCGTCGTGTTTTCTGGGGGTAACGTGTCATTGCAAGAAGCGCTCCCATTTCAGACACCAATAAACTCCAACAAAGCTTGAGTCCGCCAAAAGACACAGCTTGAGTGAGTCGACACAAATCCACCGCCCTCGCAAAAAGGGAGCATTCACGACCTCACACTGAATGGATCCAAGGTATTCCAGACGCAAATGAACTCCAACGAAGCTTGAGTCGGCAAGAAGATACAGCTTGCGTCGGCACAAAAGCACCACTCTCGCACAGGAGGGGCACTTACGACCTCGCACAGAAAGAATTTTGAGGTTCATCATTGATTGCGATGGCAGGATCAACTGCAAAGACAAGAAAAGCTCGGCCATCGACATCGCCTGATCTCATGGTCACCGTCTAATCATCAAGTGTACAAAGAAGAAAATTGCTCTTGGACAACGTGTGAGAGACTTTCAACGAAGATCAGCTTGTGACTGTAAAAGCCACTAAAGCTTCTCGCGGCTTCGCTCGCCCCCTCCGACACCACAATTACTTGTGTTTCTTTTGGCGTGAGAATGCCATGAGCTTCTGTTTTTTAATTGACGGTGTCAATCAGGTGTTTGGGAAAACTAATTATCTTGTCTTTATTTATTTGTTCTGTAAGGGGGCTGCCTGCATATGTGTTGTGGGTATCTGGCGGGGTCGCCGCGCTCGTCGGTGATGTTGTTGATGTGCGGCGGCGTGCCAGACTCGTCAGTGCGGTCTTGAGCTTTCAAAATATCGTCTACGGCAAAGAGACTTTCTCTGCGCATCAAATGTACTTTCAATCCGTAATTTGTAGCTTTAGCTTCCATTACATGTGAGAGAGAGAGGGAGAGAGAGAGAGAGAGAGAGAGAGAGAGACGAGGGTTGTTTAGTCATTTCGCGACTGGAACGATGATACGGGGAGACCGCCGCTGCCCAGTCGTGCAAGCTCTGAGAGAAAGGTGTTACTGCTGTGCACACTCGAGCCGCCAATGACAACACGCATGCCCGGGTTGGCGACGTTGAAGCGATGCACAGCCGCAGCCTCCTCAAAGGTGGCGCCACCCAAGATGAAGACGATGACGTCGCGCGGCTTCTCGCGCGCGTTTCCAGAGCCTGCGAAGGCAAAGACCTTTTCAGAAAGCTTGCCCTTGGCGAGTTTGTCGAGCGTTTCCGCAAGAAGCGGATTGTGTTGCGTGTAAACGTTACTGACGCCCTTGATGGCTCTCGTGGCAAGCTTGAGGCTCTTGGACAGCAGCGTGCTCTCACCAAAGAGATCGCCGCCACGCTTGCTGGCTCCGCCATAGGCAAGAATCTGATCCACGAGCTGAATACGGACCTCCTCAACGCCCCTTTCGCGAAGCATGCGCTTGAGCTGCCCAATAGCGTTACCTGGATGGTTCTCGTAGCGAATTGCGTAGAGCAGGACAAGGCGCAGCGCATCGGGACGCGACGTGCTTGGGCTGAGAATCTTGGCCTTTACCTCTTCGATTTGCGTAGCGTGATCGCTCGTGCAGGCAAGTTCTTGCTCGAGCTGCGAAACCTCCATGAGCTTGTGCGAATTGACGAGACGCACAAGCTCGCCAACCACGGCCACGTGCTTGGACACATTCGTGGCAAATTGTTTGAATTGCGGGTAGCTCTCAACAAAACGCTGCATATCCTCGATGCTCTCAATCTGCTGGTTGGTCTTTTGCTGACGCTGGTAATTCTGCAAAAGCTCCGCGACGGCTTCGGCCAGGTCGCCAAAGTTCGTGTACATGTGCGACTCAAAAAACTGATCCGAAAGCGCCAAGACGACCTCCTCCATATCAGCGCTGATCCCCGGAGCTTTGGCAAGACTCACGCGGTTGTTTCGAATACCCAGGAGCTCGTGAACCATGGCCTGGTAGGTCCACTGCGTGAGCAGCGGGGTCACCGGGTCGTCGCGCCGGTCCACGATGAGCAGCAGAGACGACTGTCCATCCCGAAAGTCGAAGAGCTGCTGTTCTCGCTCCATCTGGTGCTTGATCTCGCGCGCGAAGTTGTGACAAAGGTCCGAGCTGCGCTGGAACCGAATCGCGGGCCGTTTCTTGAAGGCGAGGAGACTCGCCAAAACGCCTTCCACGGTTCGATAGTACGAGCCTTCTTCATCGCGCGACCACCGGGTGCGCGGCACGCTGTGCAAAAGGCTATTGGCAATATTGAGCGTGAAGAGCTCATTGTTCACGGCGTAAAAGTCCGCAAAAACCTCCTGAACCTGCTTGACAACTTCGCGCTCGTCAGCGTCAGCGAGCTGCTGCAAGAGATCTTGCCGGACAATATTGCTGAAAAATATGTGATACTCGCCGTACTTGGGCTCGCGCAGCTCCTGCCGCAGCGCCTGCACGTTGGACCGCGTCGGTCGGCAGTACACGACGGCCTTGAGGTGCATCATGGCCTCGCGTGACTCGGTCAGATTGGTTGCCAAAAACACCTCGCGTTCCAGCACCTTTGTCTGCGACATAACCATGGAAAGAATGCCTGTCGTCTCCCAGTCTAGCAGCAGCACCTTCATGCCGGATATGCTCGAGAGAATCTTGTCAAAGTACCCTTCGCATGCCGTTGCCGGGTTCATGCCCTGGTTCTCGCGCTGGAGGTGCGAAAACCCCGTCTCCTTGGGGCCTCCTGCTGTCATACTTCCGGACGCCATCGCGCCTTCCCGTGCGCGCTACCGCCTGCTGTCTGCTACTTGCCCTCCGCTCGGCCTCGCGACCCGTCCCGTCGCGTCCCGTCCCTCGTCGCGCAGCGAGTGCAGCGTGGCGTCGAGCGTCGCGCTGCGTCGAGCGGCGCCTCGAAAAGAAGCTCTCGGCGGGCAGGTTCCTCCTCTCGCCTGGGGACGCGGAGCGGAAAAGCGCCCGCGCTCTGCAGCAAGCGCGTCTCCGCCCTCGCGGCGCAGCCTCCCGCTCTCGCGCGCGCGCGCTCGCCGCTCTCGCGCGCGTGCTTCGCTCGCTTGCCTCGCCTCGCTTGTTCTGCTTTTGCTTTCTTTGCTTTTGCTCCTCTCGCTCTTTCGACTCTGCTTCGTCTCGCGTTATTACGATCTTGGGCTCCGCCATTCTGCACTTTCCGCGCCACTCCCCACTTGCGCGCCGCCATTCCCCACTTGCGCGCCGCGCCATTCTCCACTTGCGCGCCCGTCGTCTCTTCGCCCAGGAGCTAGCGTGCAAAAGCCAAGCTGAGCTGAGCCAAGCCAAGCCAAGCCAAGCCAAACCCAAGTCGCACGGCGCCTCTGCGAGCCGCAGCGCGGAGCCGCTCGCGCGCGAGGCCCCGAGGCGCGTCTGCGGCTGCTGCACGCGACTTCCGCGCGGACCCTGCTCGTGGCGCGGCGCGGCGCGACCCGGCGTTGCCACTCTGGCAAGAAACGAACAGGGGCGCGGCGCGAGCGTTGGGACTTGCGGCGAGACGACCGCGGCGTGGAGCGCGGGGGGGCGCGAGGCGCGCGCACGGCAAGCCGTGTCGTTGCACGGGACGAAACGATAATGACGTCGAATGGTACGTTCGTTAAGAGGTGAAATAGAAAACGATGCGAAAGCCCTCGAGCAACTGGGAACTGACCGCGCCGGAAAATGTTTGCTTGCACATGAAGTAGAGGAAACGCCGACAGAACCTGCGGTCGACCTTGTAGACGCCGATGACGCGCCAGTTCCGCCTGTAGATGTCTTGGATCAGCTCGCTGTGAAGCGCACCGTTGATGACTGCATCTACAAGCTGCTCGAGATCGAGGGCTACAAGGAAAACCTCTTGCTTAGCAACGTAAAACTTGGCATCATGACATCTGCATGCTGCGTCGCGCTCTATGCGCAATTGGGACCACACAGGTTTCCAGAGGATAAAGCCATTCTTACAGCATGCGTCGTCTTTTACGCTGTAGCCAGCGCCATTCTCCAGGTGATTGCCACCTTTATTGAAAAGGACTACATTGTCCGCACGCGAGCAAAAGAAGGTCTTCCCGGCAGCGAGCTCCTCGTATCGACTTTTATGGACCGCGGCGATGAGATGATCAAGGTGCGCTTAGAATGTGCCGCAGCAATCACAGAGCGCACCGTCGAGTACTCCTCCTCTGTTGGCAAGTACTTTTCTCCTGAAGGTGAGCTCGACGAGGTAGCTGTGCAACGCGATCTCTGCGTCTGTTTGGAGAAACTCGAGCGGAGCCTTAAACAGTCCACCCACAAAAAGGACATTTAATTAATTAATTGGCGCCGCACCCGAAGAGATTGGTGGCATGCAGAAAAAGAGAAACATGTAAGTATATTGTTTTCGGCGGCATTCGCGCAATGTTACGTGCATTTATTATGATTCAAGTTGCTCGAAAAGAATTCCGGGCTGCCGACGGACAGGCTAGAGGAAAAAGTGAGGTCAAACAAAGTTGTCACGCTCGGGGCTCTTTCTCAGCATGAGACCTCGCTCAGGTCCGAGCCCGAGAAGGCCGAGGACGCCCTCGCTTTTCGCCGACGTCGTCCCGCGCCAGACGTCGATGATCCTGTAAGGACGACATCCTGAATGTATTCGCGATTGACGTTGTACAGAGGCGGAAGTGTGAAAAAGGCCACACAGGCGCCGGTAAGAAGAATGTAGGCCTCGTAGTTAATGTTCAAAACCATGATAAAGACAATGGCAGCGACAAGAGCTCCCACCGCCACCAGGTCATCTGTAAAAAACATCACCTCCTCCAGACTCTCCATCCAACTCCCAGCATACAAGCCCAGACCCTTGGAAAGTTTCTCAATCTCGCTCGCCGGCACGAGTCTGCGCTGCTCCACAAAGCGTTCCGCAGTAAAATGACGGTTGACGATCTTGGCATCCCGCAGAACAGGTGTAAAATTGACCGTGATGGCGCTCAGCGTGAGCTGAAAGAGGATCATAAAGCTCAAAAGGGTCAAGACGGAATACTCGGAGTAATGAACGAGACAGAAAATCAGAACGACCATGCTCAGTCCGAGCGAAGAAAATGCGGGCTCTTCCCAGTAGGCGAGCTTGAGTACTTGATGCTGCACATACTCTTCGGGATCGTCGATTTCGATATCACCTTCTTCCGATTGCGCGTCTGCATCGTTCTCGTAGGCGGTCTCCCTTGTCGGCGCTTGGCCCTCGGCAGGCATGTATTCGACATCATCACGGTCGTCAATTGTATATCGTGGTGCGATGCTCTTCTTTTTCCTCGCCTTGCCATCTTTCGGCCCGCCGGGCCGCACGGCGCGGGTGTGGCGCACCACCCAGACCTGGCCTTCGCCTTCGCCGTCGTCGCGGGCTTTGTCGCCCATGACTGGCGTTGACCAAAAATTAATTTCCTTCACGCAAACTCAACAAACACACCAAGATGCGCGCAAGCGGCAAGCGTAGAATGCTTCCGCCCAGCGCGCGCCTTGCCCTCGCCTTTGTGCGTCTTCGCGCGGCACAGCACGACACAGCCGAGGTAGGTCGAGTTAAGTGAATTACCTTCCTCACCGCGCGTGCTCGCAAGACGCCCGCTCGCCAACGCGCGAGCGTGCCGAGGTGCGACGAGGAAACCTCGCCGGTCTTGCCTGACCGCACGACACCAGCCAGGTCGGCCGCAGCCGCGGGCAGCGAGCGGGTGGGCGCGGGCACGGGCGCGTCGGAGTTTGCAAAGTCGTTCTGCCTTCTTTTTCTTTCCTCTCTGCGTATACGTACTACGTACATACGTACTATGATACACAACAGTCCAACCCAGGCACGCGCACCCGGCACGTGCATGGGGCGGTCTATTTTCGCAGCGTTGGGTCAGTTTCTACTTTTGCGGCAAGCGCGAGG
The DNA here is from genome assembly GCA_000818945.1 of Schizochytrium sp. CCTCC M209059. Lineage (NCBI taxonomy): Eukaryota > Bigyra > Thraustochytrida > Thraustochytriidae > Schizochytrium > Schizochytrium sp. CCTCC M209059. The sequence goes on from KN805407.1 coordinate 81,546, forward strand.
AAAGCGCGCTCTGAGACGCCATAGACGCGCAGACAGACAGACCCCGGGCCCGCGTGGCGGCGCGGACGGCGCGTACGCACGCCGGGATGGAGGCGAACCTGGAGAACGGGCGCGAAGACTCGATCCGCCGCCAGCAGCAGGATCGCCGGCTCCGGAACCGGAACAACGAGGATGTTGACGAGGGGAAAGAAGAGCAACCTCGAACATCCACGGCATCGCACGCTGCGCAGCGCGACGTGGACGACGGCGACGACGACAGTCTGGCCCGTCAAGGAGAGCGGGGGGAAGGAGGAGGAGGAGGAGGAGGAGATGAGCGGAACGCAGAGGGTCGAGAAGAGGCCAGCGAGATCATGGATGCTGAAGCTCCCGCGGAGGCCAAAACCGAGGCGCGGGAGCAAGAAAAGGCGAAGCGATCGAAACGCCGGCCGCGTTTCGTTCCGCCACGCATCTACAATCCTCTGTCTCTCATGGAGTGCTGTCTGGCAACCATCGGAAAACGTCCAGACGTTGCTGTCCTCCAACAAGACCTTTACGGTTTTGGCCAGGACATGCTAGCCCGGATGCTTCTTGCCATCATTCAGCGCGGAAATCTTACGATCCCGCTTGTGCGACGCTTTGAAACCGTGGCAAGAGAAGAGGGACATGAGCTGATTGAGCAGTTTGTCGAAGGTCTCGACATCTTCGCGGCAATTTGAATTTCGTGCCCCTTTGACGCGTCAATTCGCCCATCTGTGAGTCCTTCTCTCCCACTGCGCACGTTGTGGATGGTGAGCAAGAGAGTGACACCCCTCACTTGTTTGAGCCTCCGCGTGCTGCCTGCCAATGCAATGCAGCTCTGTGGCGTCTGCCCTCTCTTGCGCGCTCGCGCCGTCGCGCATGATACCGCAAAAGTCGCTCGCGCAGTCCATTGTATCGATGATACTCGTGCCGGGCTCGCACGCCTCGCCACCAAGCTTGGATTTGCGTAATTGCACGTCGCTTTGCACGCGTTGTGCGCCTTGCCCACTCCCCACGAACTACACGCTGAATCTCAGTTGCAGCCTTGCACTTGTACAAGTGTCTCTTTGCGAGGCCTGTCACTGTCGCTTCGATCCAGCGCTCGAGGTAGATTCGCGCTCTGAGTCGACGCCCAAAGTGCCGAGCTCGACGCTGTCGGCGCCTCTGCGCTGCGTTGGCATGCCAAATCGCAAAATGTGGATGCATAATCATTGTGAACAACACACTAATTCCTGAGCGTCGACGTGCTGCGCTTGACGCTGCGGCTTGCTGCCAGCCCCTCAAGACCCGCGCAAGCTTCCGCTGGCGCATCCTCTCGACCGCGCGACGAAGTCTGGAGCTGCTTCGCGTTACCTTTTTCCATGTCGTAAATACCTGTACAAAGATCCGAGACCTATTTTCCTCCTCTGCCTGTTTGTGCGCCCTTTGTTCCGCTTCTTCCGCGCGATGAGCCCCCCGAGCGCGGGCGAGTCGCTGCAGCATACGTGCGAGCTGTTCTCGTTGCTGAAGACGATGCGTGTACCAGAAGCGTAGCCAGTTGGCGATTCTTGCTGCCTGAAAGTGGATCAGCCGCAAAAAGGCGCGGCCTGGTCGCTCGAGTTGCACGAAAAACTCGTCAGGAAACCCAGAGTATCGTTTGCAAAGCCTCCCATAGAGCTCGGCGTCAGCAACTCCCTTGATAGCATTCGTTGCGCGTTGGTTGGCATCATCTTCATCAATGGGGCAGTCTCTCGAGTCAGAGGCCTGCAAGCAGGCTCGAAATTGCTCATTCATGGCGCGTATTGATTCCACACGCGTCTCAATCTCGTACGCAATCGCTTGATGTCTCGCGTATGGAAGCGCATCGCCACGAAGGTGTAATGTACCGCCCTTTTCGGGTCCGTGCCAGTGCAAATCCGTCACCTTGCCGCTCACGCGCCGACCGTCCGTAAGATCGAGAACCACTGGCGCCTGGGTCTTGTATGCATCCAAGTACATTTGAGGGTTTCTCGAGGCGATGACCATGTCAGGGCCCACTTGGCGTGTCTCATAGACCTCCCGTGTCTGCCGCAGACACCAACGCTGGTGTCGAGTCGTTGCAGCGAAGGTGGCATCCGCCTTGCGCAGTTGCTCTCGAAGAGCCGCGTCGTGCGCAGCTGCACGACCTCGTGCAGCTTCTAATTTATTTGCAAAGTTACGTTCCATTTGAAAGACTCTCTTTTCAAAGTACAGTAGCTGCTTTGAGCGTGAGTCCTCCCACGCTTCTTCTCGCAAGGATGGTTGTGACCGCACGACCATCTGCATCGATTTACTTTTCTTGACTTTGCGCGTTAAAGTCCCCTTATTCTTTCGATGCCGGTGCGCGTGTCGCACTTCCTCCCGTATTCCGTGGCCCCCCTTGCGAGGCCTCCTTTTGGCTCTTCTGCACCGTCGCTGGGACTCGCTAGCCTCTGGCGCCGCGGTGGCGACCATTCTCGACGACAGTCGGTCGATTCCCTCGGCGCGCGCACCACTGACCGGCCCAGCGAACGGCTCGCGAGCATCCGAGCTCTGCAGCTCCGCCCTCGCGCTCTCCTCTTCTCGGCTCTGCTCCGCTCTGGACCCCTCCGTCTTGATGTCCACCGCGACCTGAGAGCGCCCCCCCGCGATGGACGACGACAGCGAGCAGGCGAGACAAAAGTCCCAAGTTGCGTTCCCAAGGGTGTGTGCCGGGCCCCCGATTCCGCGGGGCCCCCAATCCCGGTTCCGCCCCCTCGGCGACGCGCGCCAGACCGCCACCTCAACCCCACCTGCGCAAGCAGAGCGCGAGCCGCGACGGGGAGGCGGCAGACGCCGATCTCCGGCCGGGCGGGCGCCGCGCGCGAGGCGGCCGAGCCGTGCGGCGAGAAGGCCACGCGAGCGCAAAGGGGAGAAAGTCGAGACTGGACCGGACCAGGACAGGTCTGATAAAATCTGATCTGAGAAGATCAGATCTAAATCAGATCTGACCAGACACAAAGACTGCTTGGGCCACCCTTGAAGCGCTGCGACGCGACGCGACGTTGGACGAGGTGACGTAAGGCGACGCAAGACGCGCCTCGTGAAGAGATCGAAGGCCGAGGTCTAGCTAGACCTTGTAGAAAAAGTTGTCAAGATGGCAGGCTCGGCGAGTAAAGAGGCCGTGCTGAGCGCGGTCGCTCTGGCAACGCTCGCGTCGAGGCTGGGAGGCCTGTGCAGCGCAGCGTCGAGACGAGGGAAAAGGGTCGTCGCGCTCCAGGTACGTTTTTGCTGTGTAGCCGCCAGAATCTGGCGGCTTGAACGTCGATTCTAACTGACTTGTGTGGTGATGACTTTCGATTCGTGCAGTGGGCTCTCGTGGGCATCGCACTTTTGTCCAAAAGGACGCGACGCATGTTCGAGCATATCCCGTCGCTTGCAGTCCCTTCACTCGCAACTGCAGCACTCGTTGTTGACATGGCGACAGCCCAAATGGGTCGTCATCTGATGCGATCCAGGGCGCGAAGCGCTCTGTGGTCCGTGGTCGCTCTCGGCATGGTTCCGGAGCTCACCGAAGCGGTCGCGCAAGGTACCGCTGCCTTTACGAGCGGCGAAGCTGACATTCCTGCTCTCATTGCCATGCAGCTTGGTCTTTGCCTCAATCAAACTCGTGCTGTCGCAGTGATTCTCCTCATGCTCACGGGCGGCGAGGCTTTCGAGGAGCACGCTCTCGATCGCGCTGGCAAAGCGCTGCACGGCCTCTTGGCTCAGCGTCCCGGTCGCGCCCACCGCATGCAGCCTGCCACCGGCCAAATCGAAGATATCGATGCCGAGCACGTGGAAAGCGGGGATCTTCTCTTGATCAAGACTGGTGAAACGGTCCCTGTCGATGGCATCGTCGATTGCAGCGAGACCAAAGAAATGCCCGCATTCGACGAGAGTTTGCTCACCGGCGAGCACATTCCGGTGTCAAAGGATTCGGGTAATCCTGTCATGGCGGGCGCGAGGCTTGTTGGCGGCGCCTGCAGGCTCAGGGCCTCGGCGCGTCACCAGGACTCGGTCTTGGCCCGCATGAAGGCGGAACTGGCCAAAGCGCTCGAGCGCAAGGCGTCTTTGGAGCTCGAGTCAAAGCGCTTTGTGGCTTTTTTCACACCTCTCACCTTTGGTTTTGCTGCTCTTGCTTGCGTGATCTCGGAGTGGAGAAAGCTTCCTTCCCGGCGCGTCTGGGAGTCGGTCCTTGCCGTCTTCATGTCAGCAACACCGTGTCCGGCGGGAATTGGTGTCCCCATCGCCATGCTCTCAGGCATGAGCGTCGCAAGTCACCGCTTTGGAGCCACCGTCAAAGCGGGCACCGCTCTCGAAGCTCTTGCCAAGACCACGGTCGTGGTCCTCGACAAAACTGGGACGTTGACGCAAGGTTCTCCCTCGGTCAAATCGTTTTCAATCCATAGCAACGATCTAGCTTCGCCTCGAGGCCAAGATAAGGAGAGCATCCTTCGACTGATCGCAGCCACAGAACAATACTCGACGCACCCTCTGGCAACGGCTGTCTGCGAATATGCAAAGGAAGACAACTCGTCCAAAAAGAAGGCAAAAGGCAACCATCGTCTCTCGGCTGCTCACGTGGACCAGCACGATGGCCGCGGTCTTGCCGCTGACTTTGCTGATCTCGCACTCAAGGTGCGTGTGGGCTCGGCAAAATTTTGTTTCGAGCAGACGGAGATGCCCGAAACGTCAAGAGAAAGTGCGCAAGATAGCGACATCGAGGCGTATTTTGCAATCTTCGAAGAAGACCAGATTCGCGCCCACGGTCGCTTTACGTTCGAAGATAGCGTGCGAGCCTCGGCGTACACTCTCGTGCAAAGGCTTCGCAAGGACATGGGACTTCGCGTCATGGTCTTGAGCGGTGACCGTAGCGAGCATTTGGCCAGGGTAGCACAGGATGTGGGCATTGCCGAGTACGCTTCGTGCTGGCCGCACGAAAAGGCTCAGGTCATTACGAAGCTCCGACAGGCAGGTGAAGTGGTTCTCATGGTGGGAGATGGTGCAAATGACTCTGCTGCCTTAGCAGCGGCGGACGTTGGAATGAGCGTCGGTGCGAGCAACCTAGCTGCTGAAAGCGCTTCCGTCGTCCTTCTCAATGAGGACATTGAGAACATTGCAAATCTCCTTGTGCTCAGCAAGCATGTCGTTCGCGTCGCCCGTGAGACAGTTTCGTATGGTATGTCTATCTCCCTCTGTCTCATGGCCGCTGCAGCTGCAGGATTTACAACGCCCTTTGGGAGTGCCATGGCCCAAGAATGCGTGGACCTGGGTGCGGTCTTTTCTTCTCTGCGCGCGCTTCAGTGAACTAGAGCGCGTGTGTGCCCGTCCTTTTTATCTATTATGGTGAGCGCGAAGAGTTGATCTTTCTCGCAAACCGAAAAGGAACGAGAGAGAGAATGCAAACAAAAGAACGAGTACCGTCCGGTCTTTAGTGTGCCGCTCTCAAGTCAAGTTAAGTCAAGTCAAGTCATAAGAAATAAAGAAAATCAAAACGAAACGAAAAGGTGAACATTGTACATGCGAGCAAACCGCAGAGAGAGAATCGAGTCATTCTTTCCCGCTATCCCTTTTCTAATAATTATCGTCGCTGTTATCGTGTTCTGACCAACATGAATTGACAACGTGCAATGCGATCTTGAAAGTCGAAGGTTTCACTCCTTTTGCTCTTGCGTCAATGGAGAAGAACGTAATTGCGCCACCACACCAAGAGGTGAAGTCACACGGACCTCCTTGGACTGTGCTGAAGGAAGCGCTGGCGGTCCATACAAAGCAAAGAGATTACCGTAGCAGTCGAGACACACGCGTTGTGGCTTGTGCGGGTCGATGTGCTCCAAGAGCCAGCGGTTAGGAGTGCAATCATTGCACAAGCACTTGCCGCAGCGACGACAATGATGGGGACGCGACACCAGAGAAAATGGGGCTTCGCATCGCATACACTGAGCTGTGTCCTTGACCCAGACTGGTGCAGTTTCGCTTTCGATTCCCCTTTGACGCTCTCTAACTGCGGCAATCGCACGTCTGAGATCCGATATCCACTCCGCGCAGACAGTGGCGTCGACTGCGCGCACGCGAAAGGACTTTTCACGACCCACGAGCTCAAATGCACAAGAATCATCCTCGGCCTCGCGCACCTGACAATATACAATGAGCATTGTCCGATGATGGCGCACTCGCTGAAGAATTTCGTCACGCTCGCCGTACATGAGAGCGTCCGTAAATAGAACAAAGTCATACTTTTTGAAGCCTTTCCTTGACTGCTTGACGAGCGATCCCTTGCGCAAGCATCGTCGGTCGACCGGCGCGTCGCGAATGACGACATTCCCCCAGCAACGAACAAAGTCGTGCATCTTTACGAGATCCTCTCGCTCTCGAATGCGTTCGTTGATATGACATGTCATTGCCTGAATGGCGTCCACCGCGCTCTGCAGACGCGCAAACTCCGTACAGTCAGGATCTGTATTCTTGCGAAGGCGCTCCAGAAGCAAGAGGTATCGAGGGAGACGCTGTATTGGGAGAATCAAGAGGCTTTGCATGCACTGCGCACCGACAGCTCTTAGTTGCGACTCATTCTCGCGCTCTTGGCAGTCAAAGAACTCCCGCAATGTTGGAAATGCATGCACTTTTTCTGTGAGCGTCCGATTGGCGAACTCAAAGGAGCTCGAATACTCATCATAGAGCTGAAAAAGCGGACTCATCTGCAAAAAGATGTCGGCGATGGACCCGCGCAAACCTGAAGCGGCTCCATTTGGGTCAAAATAAAAGCATTGCTCCTGAAGAGCCACCAAAAGACGTTCGCTCAAAGCCGCAATGTACTGAATGTCCGATAGAAAAACAAACATGGACGAGAGATCAGCCTGCTTGACAATGCCCACGACCTCGCCACCGATCAGTCGCGCGTCAGCCCGAAAGTCGTCAAGAAGAGGCCGCACGTAAACCTTGATGAGCGTCCGCAGACCTTCCAGATACGAAACCTCGGACTGCAATATATCGAGGGCAACGCGAAAAGCAGGATCAACTTGCACCTCATTGGGAGGCTTTACTTCTTCTATAGAATCTTGACCCATAGCTGTGCCTCCTGCAAGTGTATTCTCGTGATCGAATTTTACGTGACTGTGCATGTCTTCAGAGGACAAAGTCCTCGGTTCTTCTTCGCTCGTGGCTGTAGAGATTGAAGAGAGCAAAGTCCTCGTTTGCTCCTTGTTCGCTTCGTTGGAGGCCGAAGCGATTGCCTGTGTTGACTTGATTGAGCACTCTTCGCACATACGAACAGTGCGCTCAAGCGTTTGCTTCTCTTGAGCACGATCACTGAGGCCCGTGGAGCCTTGCTTTTTCAGCAAGCGACGGAGCGAACTGTCCTTGGCGAGTGCCGACACCTGACGCACACCTCGAAAGCGGGAGCACGATCCACACAGGAGACGACCACATGCGTAGCAGTGGTGACGTCTTCGAAGCGTTGTAAAAGGCGCATGGCAACGTGTACACGCCGAGGAGGCCTTATCGGGCTGCCAAACGGGTGAGAGAACGTCATGGAGGTCACGATTGGCCTCAGAGCGTGCTACGTTTGCATCTTTGGGCCCCGCTGATGTGAAGCGTGCTGCGTGTTGAGCTTGTCTCTGTTTGTACTTGGCTGCTGTGCGAGACAGCGTGAGCCACCACTCGCACAATTCACCGGGGCTTTTTGCTTTCACGCAAAAACTCTTTCCGCCCCCGCCAGAATAAATGTTGAACCTGAGCTGCCCCTGTTCTTGCTCGGAAAGCGACGAGAGCATCGAGAGCACAGCACCTCCAACAGCGCCATCGGGAGTGACGGTGGATAAGTCGTCGAGCTCGAGAGCAGTATCACCCACGGAAATGACCCCAATCTGGACAGACACGAGGTCAAGCGCATTGTGCATTTTGAATCGTTTGCGAGACATGACACCCCCTCGCGAGCCGTACATGAGAGCATCATTGAATAGAACAAACTGAGAAGCCACCTCTTTCTTGCGCGAGACCTTGATTAGCGTTCCCTCCTTGACGATGAGTCTTCCAGGCCGTTTGATGGCAAAGACGTGATTCCCTACGTCCCAAGCTGCAGCAATTTGGACGATGAGCGCTTCACTTGCATGGCGGGCCTCAATCTCGTTGATGCGCGTCTGTGCATTCTCGAGGAAGTCGGCGACTGGGACAAGATGTTCGAGCGCTCCTGCTCCTGATACTCTTCCTGCTGCTCCTGCATCTGCTGTGTCATGCACGTGCCGCCCGAGACGTTTATTGATGCAACCTCGTAATGCAATAATCTGAAGCAAGGGGAGATCAAGCATCTCATCAAACTTGCAACCGACTCGCACTTCCGTCTCGGCAATAAGGCTCTCGAGAGAGGGTGTCGTTTGTCGCTCTACGCGCACAAGCTCCGCAAAGGGCTTCTTGGCCTCGAAATACTGCTCATAGACGGAAAAAAGGGGCGCAAAGTGGAGCAGAACCATCTCGAGTTCTGCGGTGTGGAGGTCGCGCAGGGCAACTTGCCGCATTTCTTTGGCCATAAACTCGTTGAGCGCGAGCATCGTGTTTGCAGTTCTCAAAAACGCCACGGTCCAGGCGCTGCGCGGCAGGAGCGTGCTCATGCTGGCGTGCTGCGCGCGCAAGTCAGCCCAGACTGCCGACACAAAGACGCTGCGAAAGGTCCCAAACCTTTTCGCAAAGCCGTCAACAATCTCCACGAGCTCGTTCCCTCGCGACTCCTCGAGTGAGGTCATCATGGTGCTCCTCGTCGTCGACGTCCTCCTCCTCCTCGTTTGAGTCCAGGTCTCTGCGGCCTCGCGACGCCTCGTCTCTGTTCTGCTCGGCTCCGCGTTGCTTTCTCGTTGCTCTCCGTAGTCTACTTTGCCGGGGCCTTGCTTGGTTTGCTCGGCGTGTCCCAGGCAGGCCGAGTCCACTTTGGACTCTCGCTCCGTGGTTCTCACGCAGTGAGAACAGGGGTGTGCACATCAATGCCCCGGTCAAGCTGGCCCTCTTATGACCATCGATCGGCCGACCCACGGCCAAGACGAGGCGTCTTCTCGCCTCAGGAGTAAACGTTACCGCTCGACTCAGCAACTCGCATTGTGCAGCTCGTTGCGGGCGAGCCATGCTCTCGATTCCCTCGCTTTTCTTTGGACGACGTGGAGAGCGGGCGCTCTCAGGAAAGGGAACGCGGGGGAGGACTTGACTCGTAACCGTCTCGCAGGATGTGATTAGCCAGCCAGCAGCTGCCTCTCCACTTGCAAGCGAGCGTGGCTGGCTCGTTATTTGGCAGCTCGACCGACATGCACGCTATGCTGCAGAATATACGTAGTACTAAGGTGGTGGGGATAAGTAGGGCAACGGCTCGCCCGTCTGGCTCCTGGAACCCTGTTGCTTCGGCAACTGGAGCGCCCGGGTCGCACGGCAAGCAAACCCAAGACGTCCGCAGCAAAAACCTGGAGACTTGAGCAAACAACGCAAGACGCGACAGCGAGCACGACAAAAAAGCAAGCGAGCGAGTCGGACACGAGACATCTTTCGCGGAAAAGGAGAGAGAAAAAAGGAATTATGGTCCGCAGCAGCTGCCTCGTGGCGGTTCTGGGCGTGGTGGTCCTGGCGCTCTCAAATGTCGACGCTGGACGTGCAATGGGTGTATCGGAGCATTGTAGCGCCGCGTGCTTGAACGCCGCGTCGCCGAGCGATGAAGACGCTCGCAAGAGCATCAACATGGAGACCGCAACCGCGTGCCGCAAGGCCTTCTCGCAGTCGAATCACGATGGTAAAATCTGTCGCCAACACTTTTTGCGCGCCGGGAAGCTGGCTTGCGTTCTCGGCTGCGAAAACATGGCCAAGGGAAACGTCATTGCCAATAAGATTGAAATTGCCAAAGAGCGTCAGGCCTGCCTCAAGTATGCAAATGGCCAATACACGCACTTTAGCAAGGGTTCGTGCGAGCAGGGCGTCAAGGCAGGAACTGCCTACTTTTCAGAGCAGGGTCTCGCTCTTCGCGCAAAGGTAGACGAAATGTGCGCGATCTCCAACGACGACGCTAGCGAGGCAGAGGTGGCAAAGGAGAAGGAAGAGGAAGTCGTCGTCGTTCGAGGTGCAGAAAAGCCCCAGGTACCCAAGGAGCCCGTTCGCATTGCGGTCGATCCTGTTGTGACCGAGCCTGACGTCGAGGAGAAACAGCAGCCCGAGGTTGCTTCAGAAGACTCACAGCCTGCTCAGGAGAATTTGGAGGAGTTTCCGGTTGTGATCGACACGGATAAGGAGGCTGACGTGATGGAGGAGAACGAGCCCGTGCTTTCGAGGAAGCTCCGCACCTCGTCCTCGGCGGAGCAGCTTCTGTGAGCGAGAGTTGTCCTTTTTGGAGTCGTCTGAGCTGGTTGAGCAGCTCGGGTAAGGAAGACCAGTCATTCTTCACTGCTGTAGAGAAAACTTCTCCTTCTTCTACCAACCGATTTTTTTTTCACACCTTTCCGCGCTTTTTTCTTTTTGTACGTTGCGGAACTTGCGATGTGCTGCAAGGCACGAAATGCTTCGATTCATTCTTTAAAAAAGCAAGTCACATTTTCTCGTCATTTTTTTAAAGTCTCTTTTTCGTTTGCTTGTTCTGTAAAGGCTAGTAGACACCTGAGCATTACCAATCACCGCTTTCAGCAGCAAGCTTTTCGTTCGCCTCGCGCCATTCGCGCTTGATGGTGTTGTACAATGGTTTGAGAAATTGCTTTTCAAAGCCCTCGAGGTAGGGCTTCATGGACGTCTGCAGGTACAGCGGCCCCTCCTTGTTGGGATCGGCAGCGTTGATCTCGTCCGCAAGTTTGGGAAGCGTCGGCACATCATCCGGATCAAAGGTATCTGCATTGGCCACGTCCAAAATTGGCACACACACCTTGCCAGTCTGTGGTTCGTTCGTTCGTTCGTTTGCGCGTACGTGCAGAGGTTTCGTCGTTAGTCGGCATTCGATGTGCCCGCACGAATACACACACACACCATCCAAGTGAAAGCCACCTGGCACAAGGAACTTACTTTGGGGTGAATCACGAAAGGGCTTTTCAGCAAGTGATTCCGGTGCGTAGACACATTGACATCAAGTCGCGGATAGCAAAAGACAATGAGGATTGTGGGGACGACCTTGCGGAGGAGCGCGATGGTTTTTTTGTTGCCACCGGATCGATCCTTGGAGAGACGTTTGATCTCGTCCTCGGTGGTTGCCTTGAGCTGTTTCCAGCGAAATCTAGAGTCCTTGCCATCGTCAGAGGCCCAAGCACTGTCGAGACGCGCGCGCAGCTCCTTGTTGGGAATCAGTTTGAGCACCTTATCCCAGCGCGACTTTTCGCAAAGGATATCTTGGCCTTCTGGACTAAGGACCATCTTGTCGAAAATTTCCTCAAGCTTCCCAAGGCTTCGTTCAATGGACTGTGCAGCGAACGCATGGTGGCAAAACAAGTGGGTGAGCGCGTGTGTTAGTTTGTGGGTGAAGCGAATCTTCGCGATCACTGCACGCCAAGAGCTTGCACACACACACGGCAAGACTCGAGGGTAGAGAAAGCAAGAGCGAAGGGGAAGCAGGGAAAGAATATAAACGTACCGGGTGCAGAGGGTGCGAGAGCTGCACACGCTGCGCTGCGTTTTCGTTGCCGACAATGAGGGTGAGGTAATCCACGACGGCCTTGCGCTCCTTGTCTTCGAGCTGGCGCGCTCGTCTGTCCGAGACCCAGCAGTGCACACCGCGACGGCCAGAAAAGATCCAGACAAGGTGCTCGAATCCAAAGTCCTCTCGCAGGGCCTCGTCAACAATTTTCATGGCTACCGACATGTAGAGCCAGCTCCCTCTGTCCCACATCATGTCGGGCGTGCATCCGAGGCGGACCTCATCGTAATCGGTAAGATCGATATCAAAGACAAGCTCACGCTCGACCGGCTTAAAGGCCGCAGCCTTGACAGACTTGTTGTTTTTGGGCGGTAATGTGTAGAGCGGTCCGATATCGATTTTGTGCGGGTTCTTGCGCTCGATGAGCTGGCGAAACTCGGAGGCGTCGCGGAAGCACAAATACCGGATGTAGACGTCGTCGGCCATGGTGAAAGAGAATTCGCGACGCATAAAGTAGTCGCTGTCGATCTGCGACTGCTCATCTGCACGGTCGGGGTCGTTTCCGTAGCTCAACCACCGAAACATGGCATCGTGAGGAAAGAGACGAGCATAGTAGACGCGCAGAAGCTCCTCGTCAAAGACGCTCTTCTTTGAGCTCACCTGCTTCAACTTGCCAGCCTCAATTTCGTCCTTTGACTGTTGCTGCCGCTGCTCTTCTTCTTCTGTGTCCTCCATTTCTTGGTCCTTGTCCAGCGCCGGGTTGACGCCCTCGTCAACCTCCATGGTGCTGGTTTGACTGCCGGACGAGTGCTCGGTCGATCGGTCGGTCGGTCGGTTGGTCGGTGGTTTGCGCAGTACCGCACGCGCGCGCACACAAACTCGCAGGTACGCGAGCGCCTCTGCCTCGGCTCCCTGCCTCGTCAGGACCTTGCCGCGCAAAAGCGCACGCAGATTGACGTTTGTCTCGATCTCGAGCGCATTGACTTGCCGCCGCGGCGGTCGTTAGGTTGGTAGGGAAGTATATCCTTGAATTGTAGAATATCATGGCAAAGGTGCTCAAAAGGCTTGAAGCCTTGTTGCTCAGGCTGTCAAATTTTGCCGTGCACTATACGCCTAAAGGCCAGCGAGAAGCGAAGCGTGCGTAAGAACTCCAAAAATAAAATATCATTTCCCCCGCATTGATAAGTAAGCACAGAATCGAGTGATTTTTGAGGCGAATCCAAAGCGTTCTTGATATTTTAGGCTCCTAAGGTATCTCCATTTATTTTTCAGGTTCAACCTACGGCTGCAATGATCATGGCGATCACTAACTGATTGATTGAACGGCATTTTACATTTGCATAGGTCATTTGCGTTCTGACTAGCTGGATATGAATGTAGTTTTGTTTGATTGTATGTTTGTTCGTGTGTGGACAAACGTTACTTCCCTCGAACACGCAATGACTGACGCTTGCAAAGAGAACAACAAATACTCTGCGCGATGAAGGAAAGATTTAGCTTCTGTTGTGTGCACCGCGTCGCTCTTCCTTGCCTGGACAAACGACTGCATACCATAACACCTTGCCTTCATTGGCGGTATACCTGCTTACTGCCGGCTATACATAAGCTGGATAAATCGAAGATGCAGGTTCAAGTCGAGAAGTAGATGCAGAACAACGTGGCAGCGGGCACATCTTGCGCTCGGCAAGATGGCGGCAAAGACACGCTCGTCCGCAAAGACTTCGTCACCTGCGGCGGCGGCGGCGGCGGCGGGGACGACCAAGACGCTGTCGCCGTCGGAACCGTCTTCGACAACGGAAAGCGGCGACACTCGAGGCGATGGGAGCAGCATCAACGCCCTCGTCCAGACCGTGGCAGGCGCTTGCGCCGTTGCAGCGCTCGCTTGGGCATTTTCTACGTACAGCGAGACCAAGGGAGGGGAGGTGAGCGTGTCAGGGATGGCCGAGGACGCCATTGCTCTCATCGAGGCACAAGGTGAGATGGGGCCAGTGTATTATACGATCTTCTTGGCCATCTGGATTGCCTGTCTGCTGCCGTGCTCCATCGTGGAGGTCGTGCCCGGCTTTCTGTACGGCGTGAAGGTCGGCTTTGCAGTCTCACTCGTTGGCAAGATCCTCGGCGCGATGCTCAGCTTTCTCGTGTGCCGCATGTTTTTCAAAGCGACCTTGAAACGTTGGTTTTTCGACAATTACCCAACGATTCGCGTCGTCGGCAAGGCTGTCGAGGAAGAAGGTTTGCCTGTTCTTGTGGTCGTGCGCCTCTCGTACGTGCCCATGATTTTCAAAAACTATGGCATTAGCGTGCTTGATGTGGATTTTGCGCGCTTCGCGGCGTCGAGTGCGCTCGCGGGTGTGCCATTCAGCCTGTTGTGGGCGAGCTTGGGTGCCTCCTCGCATGACTTGCAAAGCATCTCTCGCGGAGAACGTTCGCTGCACGACATGCTTCCAGTGGACCCCATGCAACGTGTGATGCTTGGTGTTGCGGTCATTCTCGTTGTTGGCGTGGCGGTTTTGGTCGTCTCCAAGGTCCGCGCCAGGGTCAGCGAAAAGATGCGCAAGCTTGCGCTCAGCAACGACGAAGGCGATGCCAAGACCGCGGGGGCAATTTCAGAGGCCCTCAAGCAGAACGAGGAAGAGACGCTGGTGGCACGCGGACGTATTTGGTGGAATATTGGCGCGATTGGGGCAATCCTGCTCGCGGCCAGCGTTGGGTACTGGCAGCGTGAGTCGCTGCCCAGTCTTCAGGGTACAATGGTCAAGGCAGTGGACTGGATTCGCGCTCAAGGAAATGTGTGGGGTCCAATCTACTACTCGCTTTTTCTTGCCGTGTGGGTGGCGGCCCTTTTGCCGTGCAGCGTGCTAGAGATGGTGCCCGGGTACCTGTTTGGCTTTCGCGTTGGCGTTGTCGTCTCCATTTTGGGCAAGAATCTTGGTACGGTGATGAGTCTTTTGCTCACTCGTTTCTTCTTGCGAAATATGGTGCAGAGGCGTCTGTTGACTCGTTTTCCGATTTTACGTACATTGGAAAAGGCTGTCAAGATGGAAGGTTTTCCCGTCATCGTTATGATTCGGTGCGCATATTTGCCCATGATCGTCAAGAACTACGGTCTCGCTTCGCTTGACATTGATGTCTTCAAGATATGGATTGCCTCGATTGTCAGTTCGATTCCGTTCGCTGCGGCCTGGACTGCGGTGGGGGCGTCTGCGACGAATCTTGCCGACATTTTCGACGGCAAAATGAAGCTGCGTGACTTGCTTCCCGAGGACTCGATGCCGATTCTCCTCGTTGGTATCCTCGCGGGGGCGCTTTTTCTGTACGCGCTGGCCAGCTTCATGAAGCGCTTTCGCGAGATTCTGCGCGAGGCCGACGACGACGTTGTCGCCGCTGTCAAATAGCCTCGTTCTTTTCCTTTTCTCTTCTCTTTTTTTTACTGATTGCATCGTCCGCGGTTGTTGAAGTGTAGTAGTTTCCCACGAAAATGTAGTTGTCGTAGAAGTCATCGGATTGAATGACACTGTATATCTCCTTTCCTTCCTCGCGCAAAGGCATGTTCGAGACCATTTTCTTCGTCTCGCTTGTAATGATGACGACGATGACGCTGATAGACATCGAAGAAAAAGAAGAAGAAGAAGCAGAAGCAGGAAAAAGAGAGGTGTGCGCCACACGTTACTCCCTATTTCCCTCCCCTTCATGGCTCGTTTCCTCCTGTGGCCCAACAGAGGCGGCGCGTGCACGATGAAGAGGTAAAGTCAAAGTACAACGCACTCGCAGCGCAGCGCGTGCACGCAACTCACTCGAAAGAGCAAAGCAAAGACGATTCGCGTTTAGGTGCGAGCACGCGGCGCAAGCAGACGGACGGGCGGGTGGGCGGGCGGGCAGGCGGGCGAGCGGACAGGCGCGTGGCAGGCGAGCGGCGCGGCGCGGCGGAGCTCCTGTACGGCGGCGAGACGTACAGAGGCCGTGGCCGGCCGTGGGGAGGAGAGAAAGGCACGCCGAGGGAGATGCCGATGAAGGCCGCAGACGCGCGCAAGTCGAGCAGGTACTCGATGGAGCGCGAGGAGCTCGTCGCGGTGCACGACCGCGCGCTGCTCGAGCATTATGCGCAATGGGTCACGGAGATGACGGGCGTGCGTGTGCGGCGCAAGGCGTTCACGCAGGACCTTCTCGACGGTACGGCGCTCTGTTCTATTGTGGCCCGTGTCCCGGACAGCGGCGTCAAATCGTACAAGGATGTACGGCAGAGCCCTGCGCACATGCGCGCGTTCCATGCGCGCGATAACATGGTCAAGTTCCAGGACGCCTGCCGGCGTCTCGCGCTCCCGGATTCGCTCTCGACCGCTGATCTCGAGAGCGGTAACGTGCGAAAGGCTCTGTCCCTTATGGTCCATCTCGAGGAGCTTTGCGAAGATGAGGCACTCGCGCCGATTGGAGCTCCGGATGACGGCTATGACAGCGCCGCTGACGACGTCGATGAGGTCATGGTCGAACAAGAAATCGAAGAAGACGAAGTAGTGGCGGAACCGCCAAGCGTTCAGCCTCCTGAAGCAAAGCGACTGTCCTCGTCATCGTCTCGACGAAGGTCATCTCGACTCAGCAAGAGGTCCTCGAGGCGAGGAAGCAAACAGGAGGAAGAGGACCCCTTGCAGGCTATGCTGGGTCGCTTCAAGGACTTTTGTGGCTGCGATCGCTTCAAGACCTCCGGTTGACCACATTTTCTTTGATCAGTCAGAGAGAATGACAGCCCCGATTCATTAGCACACCTTTTACGACCCTTCCATCCCCCTTTTCCCCCTTTTTCTTTTCCCATGTTGCACTCCGTAGAGTAAGATTCCGTGAACAAATTAATAACAATCGTGCACATATATTTTCCGTTTGTTTTACGCAACTTTCATTGCTCATTGTCGTGACAACAAACAAAAAAGGAGGCAAGCAAGCCTTGAAGGAAATGACTCCTCAGCCCTCGAGAACGAGAGCTCAAGTCTCACTTTGTCTGGCTCCAAAGAATTACGACAAAGTATGAAGGAGCTTTGTAAGACGTTCTGGCCACACAGGCAAGCCCCGCGTAAAATTTTGACAGAGATTCATCCTCCTCACTGGTCTCATAATCGCGCGACACATGGTGCCAGTCTTTGACCAATGAAACTAATGACGGACTTCCGAGCGCTGTTGTCGACGATCCGCCTCGAGAAGCTCATCGATCGTGCGCGATTGATCCATGAGCGAGTGGAGCTCAGCGCGCACCTTGGCAATAGCGTGAGCATTGGTATCGGGAAGAGAGTCGAGCAGGGCTTGCTTTTTCCCAATAAGTGTCATGACCTCCTCAAAGTCGCTCTCGAGTTCCGATGTGCGGCGTCGCTCGGCAGCATAGGCAGCCCGGGTTTCTGCTTCGAGAGCTCGAAATGATTTGCGCGGTGCGCGTCCCTGCAATAAGTTGGTCGGCAAGAGTCCTTGCGTTTCCCCGGGAAGTCCGGCCTCGGGAAGCGCCATGCCTCCCTTGAATTGAAATTGCAACTGCAACTTACGCTTCTCGGCGTCAAGGTTGTTATAACTCGCTCGTTTCATTGGCGCCTGCGACTTGGTGTTTTCTTCGGCGCGTCGTTCTTCTTCAATTTGCCAATGAGGTTTACGCATAGGGCGGTACTGTTGTGTTGCAGGATGATCATCGAGATCAGGCTGCTGGCTTTTGCTGCGATGCTTGGGCCCTACCTTGGGCACCTTGATGGCGCGTTTGGTGAGCACATTGTCCGCATTCTTGGCTGGCGCACCCCATGGTCTATCATGTACTGCCCGACGCCCTCCTTGTCCGCGACGAGCGTGTTGTTGCCTGTTCGTGTCTCCGGCCTCGATGCCTTGTGCTCTTCGAACAAGTTCGCGAATTTGCGCGGACGTCAGCGTTGCAGGTGCTGAGGAAAGCATCGCGGCCTCCTGCGCTTTCTTCGGCTTGACTCAATTGATCGATCGATCAGTCGATCGATCAGTCAATCAATCAATCAATCGATCGATCAATCGACAAACTCGCAGGCCTGGCTTGGCCTTCGGCCGCAGCTCACTGACTGCAAATGCGTGTGCATGTGCGTCGTGCACACATCGAAGTAATTGACGCCAGCAAAAATAAAAAATGTAGCCGTTGGCGTAAGCAGCCTGCTTTTTAAGTAGTAGTACGTACGTACGTAGTCAGTCTTTTCTTATGACCTGTTTCATCTCATCGACTCATCTCATGAATCGTGGGACTGAAGTTTCGGAGACGATCGACCTGGCTGGTAGACAGCACGCGGCGTACCAGACCAGACATGACCAGACCGACCTACGAATGTATCTCGCTGGCTCGCTGGCGCGCGGGTCGGCTGGCTGCGCGTAGGTTCAATCGTTCGACGGATCACGCCGAGGTGCACGGTCGCCAGACTCGTCCGGGCGCGCGAGGAGGCTCTGGCGCCGTGCGGGACCTGGCAAATGTCCCAAACCCACCGTGCACCTTCCCGCGGCCGGAAAGAACCGCCCCAACGTGCTGCGCCCGCGCCGCACCGCACCGCACCGCGAGGCCGAGCCTCTGCGCGTGCGTCACCGCGCGAAGCCCGAGGAGACAGCCCGCCCGCCGCCCGCCGCGCTCTTGGCCGTCTCGCGGCGGCGGGACGATTTTGCGTGGCCCAAGCAAGCGAAGGATCCAAGAGGCGGGGGCTCGAGATTCTCCCTTGGGGCCTTGGCGAGCTTACTAGGTTATTTTTTGGGGTTCTATTATTTTTCGTCTTGTGAAATGAATTATTTCGTGTTATGTTATTATCTTCGACTGTATTTTAGTTGGATAAAGGAAAGAAAGCGAGGCGCGGAGTTCCATCCATGCCCTGCCGCCAGGACCCGTGGCGTTCGCTCTGCCGTGGCGTTCGTTTCACCGTGGCGCGGCGATCGTGCACACGCCCGCTCGTCTCGAGACGCGTCCACGACCTGCAGCGATCGAAGACCGCGAGCGAGCGAGTGAGTGCAAGTCGCCGTGGCGACTGCCAACTTGAAGGAGGCAACCTCCTCCTCCTTCGTACGACAAGTAGCTCGAATTCAGCCCGGCGCACGCAAGATTCCTGGGCCAGACCCGAACAGAGCAAGTTGCGAGGAAGCAGCGCAGGGAAGCAACTGCAAGCAAGCGTCGTCCGCGCTAGCCAGGCAGCCAGCCAGGCAGCCAGCCAGCCAGAAGGCTCACGCGCAGTCAGTCTCTTGCTCGCTCGTGGCCGTTTCGATCCGTGCCGCTCCCAAAGGAAAAAAATAAAATGATAGAAAACAAGTCCTCCATCCCGCCGCCGCTATCCCCCGCTCGCGCTCGTTTCGTTTCGTCTCGTTTCGACGCTCCTCACCCGCCACTCGGACTGCAGCTGGCCTGCAGGCCTACGCGAGAGCAGCACAGCCGCATGTGGCCGGCGGCTCTGGTCTTGGATTCGGGTCTCGATCGAAGTCGAGGTGGTTTTCTGGAGCTCGCGCCGCCACGCGCCCTCCTGAACTCCTCCTTTTTTTTTTTTTCCTTTCTTTTTCTTTTAATCTCTGTTTTCTTTTTCCTTTTTTCCCTTCAAAACTTGTACACCCGTGAGCACGGCACAGACTCCGAAGCTAGCCCCTCCACCTCGGTGGCGCGCGTGCGGGGGCGGTACTGCGCGTGCTGCTTGCGAACATCAGAAATGTCTCTGGGTCCGGTGTGCAGCGAGGGTCACCCGGGGGGCTCGCAGCAAGTCTGGCGCGGGACCCTCGCTCGCTGCCTGTGCTGTGCTCGACCGCGGTCAAGAGACGGTTTCGGCGGGACGCGTTGCATCGCTGGCCGCTCTGTCGCTCGCTCGCTGGCGTCTTGCGTGCAGCAGCGCAGCATCAGCACCTGGCAGCTAGATAGCTCGCCGCACAGCTAGCTCTCTTGTGCACGGAAAGTTCTTCCCTCCAGCGCAGCGAGCGAGCGAGTGTCCTGTTCGGTGCCCTCCAATGGTTCATGATCATGCGCCTTCCCTTCCTCGTTTGCACATTCCCTTTCCTCCTCCTGGCTCGTGCATCCGCCACGTTCGTTCGTTCGTTCGTTCGTTCATTCATTCGCCCCGCACGAATAGTTAGTTCACTCGCACCCGTCAACCCGCGCACGCGCAGAGTCGATCATTCGCCCGTTCAGTTCACTCTTTTCGCCGCGAGAAGAAAGCGAAAGAAGTATAAAAGAAACATAAATCGGGCACGTGCAGCCGGCCGGCGCACGCTCGCTCGCTCGGCCTTGCGCAAGCAAAGCAAAGCAGAGCAAAGCAAAGCAAAAGCGGAGCACAGCAATCCGCCTTCGCAGCCGCGCTCGCACGCACGCGAGCACGCGAGCACGCGAGCACGCGAGCACGCACGCGCGCGCACGGCTTTCCGCGCGGCGGCGGAGGGCGAGAGCCGAGCAGCGAGCGGGGCGGAGCCGCGCGATTGGAGGCGAGGCCGATCGAGCGTCGGCGCGAGGCCCTGCACCCGGGCCGGCTTCGTTCGGCACGTTCGCGCCCTGCTTTCCACGCCCGGCTCTCGCGGCCTGACAGCGAGCGAGCGCGAGACGAGCGCGATGGACGCGCAGACCCAGAGACCGCCGCAGCGGAGACGCCGCCCGCGGATGCCGACGGCGCCCGCTGCTGCTGCTGCTTCTTCTTCTTCTTCTTCTTCTTCTTGGCCACAAACGCCACTTCAGGGCGCCATGCCCGGCCGCCAACCCCGCGCGCCCTGCTGCTGCTGCGCGACGACGCCAGCGCAAGACCCCTCGTCGGCGAGGTTGCCGCTGCCCGGAGTCCACCGCGCCCGCCGCCCCTCGAGCGTCGGCGAGCGCCGTGTGCATGGCGTGCGTACAACAGGTGCACGTGCAGCAGCAGGTGCACGTACAGTACAGGGGAGAGGGGCCGCGGCGCGGGGCGCGAGGCTGGTGGCGCTGGCCGGCCTCGCGATCGTGTACGCGCTGCTGGCCGGCCTCGCCCAGGCAGACGCGGGCCTCCGGGCAGAGACGGACCTCAGCTCGCTGTGGTGGCACCTGCAGGACGACGGGAGCCATGCCGACGAGGCCCGCGCCCTGTGGAGGAACAGGCGCCTGCAGGCCTCTGCGGGCGATATTGTGCAAAAGGCTTACGTTGCCATGAACGTGAGCGTGGTGAACGAGCTCACCGAAAATGTCGACGACGACTCGTCCTGGACAATCAAGCTCGCCCTCCCGAACGGCAACGAGACGAGCTGCATCATGGAGAATTCGGCTATTCTTCCCGCCGCGCTGCGGAAAAAGTACCCGACTGTGCGCGCATGGAACGGCGCCTGCAGAGATGGCATCGAAGCGCATATCAACATGGAAACCGATAAGGAGGATAGCCTGAGCGCCACCTTGCGCATGCGCGACGGTGAAATGTATTATGTGGACTCCACCGCACAAAACAGCTCTGTCTACATCATGTACAATGTTAGAGAAGCCCGCATCACACAATTAAACGCGAGCACAAACTCGAGCGCGATCGGCGACGGAGAACGTCCTGCCAACAGCTCAGGCACCTCAAACGCAACCTTCTCCTGCGGGACGCACGGCGACCCAGTCATTCCCGAAGAAGATGACGAGGGTGCCGATGCCGATGTCAACGCCACGTCTAGTGGTAATGGACGCCTGCGCCGCCTTGAAGGCGGCACGGTGTACTCTGCATCCTACAAGTTTCGCATGGCGCTTATCGCCAACAGAAACTACGCCGCCTACCACGGCGGAAGCAAGGCTGCGGTCCTCAACGCCATGGGGACGCTCATGGCACGCGTCAATGGCATCTACTCACGCGAACTCGGCGTGTACTTTCAACTCATTGACCGCAACGACGAGCTCATTTGTAGCGGCTCAACTTGCACCTTTCTTCTCCCCAACGACTCGTCACTCATCAACTACAACAAAGACTTTCTGGACCACGTCGGCATCGACACCTCTGAATACGACATTGGCCACAGCGTCTCCACGGGCGCGGGCGGTGTCGCCACATATCCGTCACTGTGCTACACAAACAACAAGGCGCGCGGTACAACGGGGATTAGCAATCCTATTGGGGACTCGTTTGCCGTCGACTATGTTGCGCACGAGATCGGCCATCAGCTGATGGGGGCTCACAGTTTTAAGGACTGCGGCAGCCAACTCATGGCTGTGGCCGCTGTCGAGCCCGGATCCGGGTCCACGATCATGGGCTATGCAAACCTTTGCTCGGGACGCAACCTTCAGTCCTATTCGGACCCTTATTTGCACCCGGTCAACCTGCAGCAAATGCGCGATTTTCTCGAGACTCGCGTCGAGAAGGCTTCGGACTGCGGCGAGGTCGTCGTCACCGAGCGAGAGCGCCCCGTTGTATCCGTCATTGACGATGTCTGCACTGTGCCTGTTGGCAATGCTTTTCAGCTGCGGGGTGCCGCCAGCAATGACGCTGCCAAGGAGTCAACTTTTGCATGGGACCGATCTGACACAGGCGCGCAGACCTACAGCGACACCTCGCTCGGCGATTTCCGCTCGTACATGCCCATTGCCTCACAGTCGCGCTTCTTTCCCAACATGTTCAACCTCGTCAATGAAGTGACCTCGCTCTCGGAACATCTTCCGCAAACGGACATGAGCATGACCATGCGCTTCACGGCGCGGTCTTACTTTAATGCCACCAAGTTGCTCGATGGGTATGCCAAGGACGTCATTGGCGACTTTGGTTACGAGGACGTCGAGGTCGACTTTACGTCTTCGGTTGGACCGCTCCAGTTCACCACTGCGACGAAATCCGCGCTCTCTGCTGGGGTGACGCCTCTTGAATTCCAAACATTCAAGTGGGACGTCGCGAACACAGACACCATTTCCCCCAATGTGGAGATTCTCATGGCCATCGATACGCTCGTTAGCAAGCAAGCCTACGACTACTCTACGGACACCGTGGACCTCGATTGGTGGCTCTTGGCCAAGGTTCCCAACACGGGAAGCGTTAGCTTGAAAATTCCGCTCATGGCCAACAACACTGCTCTCATGACGCACTTTATGATTCGTTCGGCAGTGCACGACGTCTTTGACGGCGATCGAGGATGCTACTTTTTCGACCTTGCAACCTATTCCAAGGCCGAAGCCGTGAGCTCCTTGTCACCGATTTCCAATGGCAACGCCACAACGCCAACGAGCGATATTGGAAGTATGACGGAGTCGCCATCTCCCAGCGATACAAGTGCAGATGATGGAAAGGCTTCGCTCATCCCCCTCGTCGGCGGCGGAACCGGAGCAGGTGTTGTCATCTTTGCGATCGCATTGTTTGCCTATCGTCGCAAAATGCGACGACGCAGCAACGCGCGGAGTGGAAGCCTCTCGGACCAACACGACTATTCCGAGCCCAAGCCGCCCCTGCTCAAGCGCTTCTCCAGCTCTTTTGCGTTCGGCAAGGGCAACGGAGGCGCCCCTGGCGAGTCTTCATTCCAAATGGCCTCGGCCGTCCACATGGGAGGGCCGTTCGACACTGTCACGGCTCAGCCCCAACGCGCAAACCTGTCGCACGCCACGAGCTTTCATGCCGAGCCTGCGGAAGCTTCGCGCTATGAAGGTGCTCGTAACCTCCGTGGCGGCGACACAAGCTTCCATGCAGAGCCTTCTTCATTTCGGGGCGCGCCCAAATTGCACGCTGCGACAAGCAATTATGCGGAGCCGCCTTCGCCGCGCGCGCCTCCTTCTGGATTCCACGCCGCCTCCTCTTTCCGCCATGACAATCATCGCAACACGCCTTTTGGATCGAGACCTTCTCCTCGCGAACATCACCGATACGAAAACGACGAAAACGACGACAACGATAGAGAAGACGATCTCGAGTCCTCGCGGGCCCACGAGGCGCCCTCGTTCGTGCCTCGCACTCCGGAACCTCCCAAGCGACCTGCGTTGAACCTGAGTCGCCTGTCATGGTTCCGCCGCAACCAAGAGCCCACGCCCGAAGATTACGACGAAGAGCAGGCTGCGCCCCCGCCTCGTGTGGCGCGCAGACCCGATCCTGTCCCTGTTCGCGCGTATCGACCGCCAGAGCCTGCGCTGCCCCGCCAAGGATCATCGTCTCCGACTTGGGTCAATGTGCGTCAGAACTTGCGGCCCACGGGCGCGAGCGGCGTTTCTAGACAGCCTCAGTCAAAGAGGACCAGCATTCGTGACTTGGCGAACCGCTTTCTTCCGGTTCGTCCAAGCGATGTTGCGCGTAATGGTGGTTCCTCTTCGCCTTGGGGTGGTGGCGGCAGCGGCAGGGGAAGTCGTCCGAGTTCCGACGGCAGCGCCTCGTCAAGAAGCGCTTGGGCCGCTTCCCGCTGGCCTCATGCAGACCAGTGAGCTCTCGCGCGGTGTCAAAGTAAAGCAAGGTCTTTGGGTCTTCTTCAAATCCTTTGGTGTTTTTTTTTATTGTAAATCCTCAATTCCGATGTGTTCCTTCGTGTGTGTTTATGTGTGTTCTCCATGGCTGATGCGCCAGTTGTTCTTGCGTACCTGTCTGCTTGCATGCATTGCGAGCACCTACATACTATGTGACTGACTTGGCGGTCATCGCAAACCATAAATGCGCAATCATCTCTTATCTTTGCCCTGCAATCCATCGAGCCCGGGGGAGGGAAGCTTGTTTGCTTGCTTTTGCTTGCTTTTACTTACTTGCTTGCTTTTGCTTGCTTGCTTGCTTTTTTGCTTGCTTACTTGCTTTTGCTTGCTTGCTGATTGAAAGAAAGAAAGAAGGAAAGTTCATCAAGCCTCAATGAAGGGAATGCCAATTGGTGTCTTGCGGCGGTACGCGGGGTATTCGTCGGGGAAGAACTTAACGAGTCTATCCTCCTCAAAAGGAATGCGTGTGTTGAAGAACATCCACGCTGCATAGGCGTAGCCCGCCGCACAAATTGGATTGCACATGAGGAGCTGGGTTCCAATACTCCACCAGAACCAGCCAAAGTAAGAAGGATGGCGGACGATGCTATACAAACCCGTGGTGACGAGTTTGTGTGAGCTGGACTTTTCTGTCTGGATGATGTGCGTAAAGTTGCTGCCAGCCTCAACCATGGCTCCAGTGCGGAAACTCTGTCCCACAAGGACGAGCACGAGGCCAATAAACATGATGAGCTGACTCAGAGCGTTTGACTTAAGTCCCGGGACAACGAGAACCTCTAGCCAGAACTCAACCCAGGAAGCAACCAAGGCGATCTGGTATGCTTTGCTTTGATTGAGCAGAAAGCTTTCCCAGGCGACAATGGGGGCATTGTACCTCGCCGTGGTAACAAATTCTGACATGTGATAGAAGCAGAGCGCCACAAAGTACGCGCACCAAGCCCTGGTGAGCGTGGCGCTCGAGGATGAGTAGCTAAATGACCATGCCAGGCCGACAAGGTGAGCTGCGCCGAGTCCTCCGAGCGCAAAACTAGTCACAGCAATACGGCCGAGCCCTACAGGATTGGTGAATTGCATGGCCGATCTCGCCTCGGTGTTGTCAAAGAGCGCATCGAGCATTATCATGTACTCTTCCCTCGGCCAAAGAGACCCCTCGCGGATCTCCATGCGCACGTTCACACCGTCGTAGGCCTCGCCATCTTTCCCGACCTGCTTCATCTTCGCCCGCGCTCGTGGACCCGATGAAGCCCTTGCTCGCTCACGCGCTCACTCGGGGTCCGCTTTATGATACGACGCGACGTGGCGTGGCGTGGCGTGGCGTGGAGTAACGTGGCGTGTCAGCTCACGGCGCGAGCCTGCTTTGCTGCTTGGCCGCGTCTCGCCGGATGCAGCAGCAGAGAGGAGCGCCGGTGTATGGAGTTTGTTCGTCCTCTTTTAGTTTTCTTATTTATGAGCGAGGGCGAGCGAGGGTCAGGGTCAGGGTCAGGGTCAGCGTCAGCGAAAAGCTAGGGAGGGAAAAGGAAGGGTTATACAAGGAGCAGAGAAATTGTGACAGCACGACGTGCAAGTCTCTTTACAAATGATCTGAGGATTAGAAAAAAATAGTAGAGTTTTATCTTGAAGCTTGCCAAGAGACAGAAGCACGTGAAGCAAATTAAGGCTCGTTTTCCCAACTTGTCCCATTTTATTTCTCAAGCTTTTTTTCGTCAATTATGCAAACATTCGTATAAAATGTAATGTAGCTGACGCTCTGATCCTATCAGGCGCACCGACTGCATTACTTATCTGTGCAATAAAGCTGAGGAGCTACCACTGTATATTTCTTTCAGGCATTCAGGCGATGTTCAGGCGATATTCAGGCTGAATGCTGCTTGAGACCCTTGACAAAAAGAGTCTTGGCGGGCTTGTCCTTTTTATCATCCTTTTTGCTCTTTTTCTTCTTTTTCTTCTTCTTCTTTCCCTTCTTTTCGTTGTGTTCGCGTTTGTGCTTGCTTTTCTTGTCCTTTTTACTTTTCTTCTTGCTGCTTTTTGTCAATACGTCATCAGAGTCATCTGACTCGCTATCCTCGTCCTCTTTCTTGGCGAAATCCACATTCTCGTCGTCACGTGTTGTCACAAGTTCTATGTGTGTCTCAGCAACACTATCGTCTTGTCTCGCTCGTTTAGCCGTCTCGTCGTCATGCGAGACGGACATCTCGTTGCGGGCGCGCTTTGTTCCCAAAGATGGCTCTTCGACCGAGCTCGCGTCTGAACGAGACGAGTTGTCGTCACCCTTTTCGCTTTCGCCCTCCAAATCACCAACGTCATCAAGAAGACTGGGAATGCTAGCATCATCAGCAAGGCCGCCGTTTGCAATCTTGTCGCGCAAGACGGTCTGGCGTTCTGGAGGCAAAAGCCTCGCCTGGACAAGCACGGATCGCAAGGCCAAACGAGGAAGCGCAATCGAACATGCCGTGTCTTCCTCAAGCAGGGTATCAATAAAGTCATCCATGGTGGTGAGCTCCCAGCCCACCTTTGTCTGGACACGAAGTTTGCGGTAATCCGACATGAGCGGCTCAAGCAGTCTGTACACATCAGCTGGGCGCGCTGTCATGCGCACGTACATGGCTGCAAGGGCGCGCATGTACTTGAACTCTTCGTTGTCCAGCATCGCGCGCGAGATCGCGAGCTCCGGGGCAATCTGGAGCATCTTCACCAGCAGGCAAATGAAGGGCGTCGGTTTGTTCGTCTCGCTCGCCGTGGCGCCAATGTACTCGAGGTCCGCCGCGCGGTCCACAAGGTCGGCCGCATTGACGCCGAAGCAGTACTGCTGCCAGTACGCCGACTCGTACACGCGCAGGCGCAGGATACGCTCCACGAGGTTCACCGGGTCCGTGCCATGCACGAGCGGCCGGGTCAGCGCGCCATCATTCGCCGCCGCGGTGGCCGCCGCCGGCTGCGCCTCTGCCATCGCGGGCCGCCCTCTCCGCCGCCCTCCGCGGCCCCGGCGCCGTCTCCGCGGCCGCCTCCGCGACCGTCGCGCCGCCCAGAGCCTCGGCGCGCGGAGTCGGTAACGGAGTTGGCGCCCTGCCGCGGCCTTGTGCGCCGCCTCTCTGCTTCTCTTCTCCGCCTCGGCACTTCGAGGCGCCGTCGCCAGAAGCAAGCGGAGAGCAGGCGAGCAAGCGAGCACCTGGCCGAGCAAACCCGCAAGGCCGGTCTCGGAGAGGAGGGCCGAGAGGACGAGAAGACCTGCGCGAGACCTCGTGCGAGCGCCACGTACAGAGTTCTCTCGCCGGCGGCTGCGGTGGACGCGGACCCGGACCCGGACGTGGGTTTGTTTGCCTGGGCCCGAACTCGAACCAGGCTGACGATCGTCGTCCCAGTTTACGTTGGGGACAGGTCCAGCATAGCTCAAGACAAGGCAGCGAACCAAGGTAGAGAGAAATATGGGCGGCGCGTACAGACCGGTGATCGTCTGGTTTCGTAATGACCTGCGCCTGACCGACAACGCTGTGCTGCATTTACCCGAGATCCAGCGCGCAACGCACCTTGTGGGCATTTACTGCTTGGATGATCGCTTCGAGAATGCGCGCACCAAACGCTTCAGGGAGCAGGCCGTAGCAGAGCTCAAAGATCGCTTCCACAAAAAATTTGGGGCTCCTTTGGAGTGCTACCGCGGCAAACCGGAAAAAATCATTCCCGACGTCGTGCGCAAGCTTCGCAAGCTTGATTCAGGCAGTCAAGATGGTTTTGTCGTTGCAAGCGAGGAGGTCACGTCCTATGAGAAGCGAGTAGAGACAAAGCTTCAGGAACAGCTTGCGCCTCTTGGGTTTTCGCTCAAGCTTGCGTGGACGTACAGTCTCTTCCACCCGGATGACTTGCCCTTTGACGTTCGCAATGGTGATCTCCCTGAGCCATTCACCTCGTTCCGGAAGCGCATCGAAGATAGTCAAGACGCAGTCGTAAGGCAGGTACTCGATGTGCCCAGCCTCAAGCTCGGGGCCATCCCGCTGGACGACCCGAATGCGGGTCTCGATTGCGTCCCGGGAGCGTGGACGCCTTCGCAGAATGGCAGCGGCGCAGGAAAGAGTCCAGATCAAAGTACAGACGCCACATCAGACGTTCTCCCCTTCGAAGACGGACCTTTGAAGAGCGGCCATCCAGACCATTGGCTTACATTTCGTGGTGGCGAGTCTGCCGCAAATGCGCGCCTCGAGTATTTTGTCGAGCATGGCTTGTCCAAGTACAAGACCAAGCGCAACGAGTCGGTTGGGTGGGATTATTCCACCAAACTGTCGCCCTGGCTTGCAGCTGGTAACATTTCCCCACGCCAGGTGTACCATCGAATTCGCGCGTACGAAGAAGAACATGGCGAGAGCGTTCACACGTATTGGTGCAGCGTCTTTGAACCACTTTGGCGCGACTTTATGCGCTTCCAGGGCATCAAGTACGGCAACAAGCTCTTCTTCGAGCTCGGTCCAGCTGGCGAAATGCCATCTGGTGCCAAGTGGTCGTATGGCGATCGTGAGACCGCGAAGCGTCTCAAATCGTGGCAAGAGGGTCGCACGGGCATCCCTTGGGTCGATGGTCACATGCGCGAGCTCGTGCACACTGGCTTCATGTCGAACCGTGGGCGGCAAAACGTGGCCAGCTTTCTCGTGCATAACCTTCACGTGGACTGGCGCGAGGGAGCGCAATTTTTCCAGGACCAGCTCATCGACCATGACGTGACGAGCAATTGGTGTAATTGGGCATCAGCAGCTGGCGTTGGAACGCGGGGCGCTCGTTTGAATCGTTTCAACATGGACAAGCAAGCTCGTGACTACGACAAACTTGCGGTTCATGCTCGCCTTTGGGTCCCAGAGGTAGCCGATGTTCGTCCGGAGGCTGTGCACGACCTGGCTCTCCGAAGCCGCGGCTCATCAATGGAAAGCTTTCGTTCCAAAAAGGGCCAGCAGCGTCAGGATCAACAAAACAAGGAGCAAGAGCAAGAACAGCAAGAGGTGAAAGAGAGCGGCAAAGGCGGAGAGCAGCAAATCTCGGCTCCGTATCCGCCGCCTATTGTGCCTCTACCATTTGTGCAGAAAAACTACCAAGGCAAAGGAAAGCATGGGAAGCCCAACAACAGAAACAAGAAGCGCGCGCACAAGGGCAAGAATCATACTTTTTATACGACTTGATCTTCGGGTCAACAATAGGTATTTATCGTTTCCGTGTCGCTGAGGATGCAATGATGCCATTCAATCGATAGTCTCATTTTTCTTTTATTAGGCTAGGCCTGGGCCTAAATAAAACCGTGAAGCATATAATGATCATCTTGGATCATAATTATGCTTGGCTCAATCCTTTTTCGCGCGATTTCTCAAAGTGGCCAAAAAGAGGGCTGTTCGTGATTTTTAAAAAAAAGAAGGCTGTTTGTACTCGTAGGCTAGCAGAGAACGGCGAACCGGCTGTGTTTTATCCTGCCCTTGACCTTGAAATATAGCCGCATGTAGCCTCGTCGGGTTAACGGATGCAGCGAAGGAAATGACCAGAATTAGCTGCGTGGACTCTTATCTGGAACGTTCTTAGATCGTTCTGAGAAGCATTGTTCTGAAAACATTCCGGGAGAGAGATGATGCCGTCTGTGGTGAAAATCAAATCCCCAAACCCTGCACGAGCTTTGCACGCGTAAGCCTGCTAGACCCAGTACATTCCGCTAGACAGCTTTCGTTGCTGGTCAGGAACCTTACTCCTTCGCCTTTGAGGAAAAGAGACGAAGAGAGAAACTTGACCGGTCACGGCCACGGTCCCGCTTTTGGTCCATGGGCGGCAGTCGCTTTGAAAACACCCGTAGGCTTGACCGCGCGGAGCTCGAGGCCACGGCCGCCAAAGTTCGACATGCTGTCGAAAACGCTGGCCGCCAGGGTCGATGCGCAATGCCGCCAGAGCTGCGCGATAAGTCATCATTTGGGGATGTCGATCTCATCGTGGCAACTTTTCAAGACAAAGAGGGGGGCAACGAAATGATCTTTAGCGCACACGAGCAAGCAATCGACGCTGCTGCCTCAGCACTGCGTAGCGTGGCGCGGAAAGGCGATGCTGTGACACAGATGAGCTTGCTTTCCGAAGAAGGATTTCAAGTCGATCTCGAATTTGTCCCATCGGCGTCCTTTGCACTGGCCGTGGCGGTGCATGCGCATGGAGATTTTTGCTGGCTCCTCGGGCGCGCTCTGCAGCCCCTTGGCCTCAAGCTAACCACACATGGCCTCTTTGTTCGACGAGCTGCGGCAACGCTGCTCGAGGATTTTCTGCTGTCCAGAGATCCTTATGCGGTAGCAAGTTTCCTTGGTGTTTGTCCGTCTTTCTTTGATGGCGAAACAAGCAAGACCTCTGTGCAGGTATTTGACGCAGTCCAAAAGTCTCGTTTTTTTCGTACTGACTCCTTTCTGGATGAATTTAACGCGCTCGAGCCAAAAACAAAAGACCAGCGCCGCCGCGCGGCGCGGCGCCCCATGCTCACTGCATTTCAGCACTGGTTGAAAAATAATCATCGTCCGCAAGAAACAATCGAATATCCCACGCCTGAAGTTGTTGCATCTTCTTTCGAAGCACGAGCTGCCTTTCTTGCAGCCAAGCGTCACGCTCAGGACACTTTAACAGAAATCGAGGACCGTCGGGCATGCCGCGCCTTTATAAACGGCGGCGACGTCACTCAACGGCATCCGTATCTTGCGGGTCCTTTCGTAGGCCAGTGCTTGCGCGAACTCTGTATCTCTCATGGCAACGGTAACTGGAAAGCCTATCTGCAGTGGCTACAAACGACGCCAAGAGAGGACATCCTCAACGCCATTGATGCGCAAGTGAATGCCTTGCAGCATTGCGCAAATTGTGATGTTGCGAGGCTCTCTTCATCATGATTGCTGGGCAAACGCGACAAGGCTTTAGGCCGATCACGAGGTTGCCTACGAGGGAATATTTTCAAAACACCCAAGCACCTAGAGTATGGATTGGGGATTGGGTGAACATTCAGGAACAAATCGAGGACCCACATGCGAAGCAAAAGAGCAAAAGTCAAGGAAACGACTTGGCCTAGGGGGCTGATCCTAGTTTCGTTCGGCTTCGTGATCTGAAGCTTGCGTATCGAGTCATTCATGATCAATGAAGGTGGCGCTCCGCTATCAAACTTGTCACACACGTTGAAATTAGCCTACAGGATATTTACTCTACTTGACGGTTTTTAACTTGCACTTGAATACAAACACTGCAGGAAAGGAAACCTTCTTCTCTGCGGGTTTGTACACACCAACACCGATTCTACAGCCAGTCCAAAGAAAGTTCATCTCCCGACGTCGAACCTGTCGCCCATTGAGATAGATGCCATTTTGACTGAGCTTCTTTTCTGCTTTAATGGCCGCTCTTGATAATTTGTACTTTGCCTCGGCGCCTTCTGGTCCCTCGTCGAGCCCCTCAATATTCTGTTGGGACAATGAGACGATCTCTGGAATTGACTGGTTCTCATCGTCTTGGTTCTGCGCGTTCTCGAGCGCGACAAAGTCTGCTTCTGGCGACGCAGCTGCGGATTTGATTGGTGTTTCTGTCTTGGACTCCCCGGTCTTGTCTCCTGATTCAACATTGTTTCCTTCTCCGACATCGTTTCGTGCTTTGTCTTCCCCTTCTCTTGCGGGTTGTAGAGCGTCATCGTCTTCGCGGGGCGCTGAGGAACGCACAGAGACGTCCGAAATTGCGAACCAACCATTGTACTTGAAGATCTGAAACTCCATCTTGGAGAGGCCTTCGACATCACTGAGGTCAACTTCACATTTTGCACTGGCGCCGGCGGTCAATAGGGTTGCTGCTGTAGGAACACGCCAGGCCTTGCCCTTGAGCGGGCCACGAGTACATTCGACAATCGCGTCGCTGGAGAGCTGGTTTGAGACCAATGTCACGATGCTCTTTCCAAAGCGTATGGCGCAGGAGAGTCCAAGAGAAGTCTCTGTCTCTTTTTCGAGGGTTTTGGACTTGCCTCCCGCGAAGACCATTGTACCAGTCGAAGACCCCACGTCTGTGACCGCCCATCGGTTCGTTTGCGCGTCAAAGCTGAGAATAGCGTGCTTGGCACTTGTCGTCCTGTTGGCAAGAGGAATGGCGTTTTCATGGCTGCGTCCAACCGTGAGCGGCGCCTGGTTTGTGCGAATGCGCAGCGTCGCCCATTCGAGGTCCTCGGAAAAGATGCGCCATATTTTCGTTTTCGCCAACAGCTTGGTCTCCATTTCTTCGCTCACATCTAATGGATAGGACTCGGGGTCCTTGACCACGATGGAGGCGGCGCCGCCCATCGTGCGATCGTGGCGCTAACCCTACCGACCCCTTCTCCTCTCGGGCGTTCACCGTTCACCGCCTGGTACGTCCTCGCTTGGATGTGCTTTCGCACCAAGCGCAACAGCTTGGAAGCGACGATACAGCTTTGCCCGGTTTGCGGCACGGCTTTTGTCCCGCGTACCACTGCGCTCTCAACCAGCAAAGACGCTCGCGCGCCGGGAGCCTTGGTGGATTGGGAAGAACAATGCAATCAACCCTCACCCAGCCAACCGCTCCGAGGTCTTCCGGATTGCGCGCCCTTCCAATCTACTCTGCCTGCGCGAGGAGGCTGGCGCACGCCTGTATCAGCAAAGTCAAAATTGCGATGGACTCCTGCTAACAATTGATGCAGGAGGAGGCACCGAGCGCGCGCGAGGGCGAAGGTATGTTACTCCACGACTTGTCTCCTTCCTTGGTCGGACCAATTCCTACTTATCTGCAGGTTTATTGGATATTTATCGCCTAGCGCCAATCAGCCAGTCTGCCAGCCAGCTATCTCTGGCCCCGGCGGTCTTTACACCTCGGACCCAACGCTCCCTAGCTGGCTGGCTGGCTGAATGATGGATGGCTACGTTCTTTCGCTTGTTATGCAGAATCTCAGCCTCCGCGGCGCCCCCACGACGGCTTCGT
The DNA here is from genome assembly GCA_000818945.1 of Schizochytrium sp. CCTCC M209059. Taxonomy (NCBI): domain Eukaryota; class Bigyra; order Thraustochytrida; family Thraustochytriidae; genus Schizochytrium; species Schizochytrium sp. CCTCC M209059. The sequence goes on from KN805407.1 coordinate 114,416, forward strand.
CTGCGAGGCTGTTGGGTACACACACTGCACGATTAGAAACGCACTTCCAAGGCAAGCGAATTGCAATTGCAATCAACGTGAAAAAATCAATCTCATACCAGCCAAATCCAAGCACACACACACACAAGCTCAATGTCAAATTGTCAAGACTGGGAGGCCATTCAACGGACAAATATGTAGTATGTCGACTCTAGGCTACCTTCTACGTGGACTCATTAAAAGAAAAGAAAATGTGATGATTGGAATACGTCTTACTTTTCTTTGAATAGAACCAAGAGCGTGCATCCAATCGATATACATAGTCCATGCTCATGAAATGGAAGATGCGTCAGTGAGACATTAATCAACTTTTCTGATGGTACAGGCGCAACTGCTTTTACAGCTGCAGCCGCGAGGAAGAGGTCCGTGGCCGTCAGCCGTAGCCTTTGGCTCATTGCCGGAAGTTTGTGTTTTCGCGGTGGGCTCAAGTCCGTTTCTATTCTCGGCAGCGTGACGAGCGAGGCTCATAAACAGGACACAAGTTGTGGGCAAGCCATAGGCACGGCACATCAAACACAGGCCGTGCCCGACCACAAATTCACCACTTCGGTTGCTGCAGGTAGATGAGAATGAACAAGCTCTCAAACTGCGTCTTCTCAGAGAATTTCTACGGCCGTCGCTGTCTCGATCCGCACCTTTTCACTGGCAGCAGTTCTTTTCCATTGATAGATGACCGATCGATCGATCGCGGCGACAGATGAATGCAACGGCATTCGTTCCCAAATATTGGGGGATTCATATACACACCCTGTCCGTGAGAACTTGACCGGGACAAATAAGCGCTGTCTCGGCGCGGCTTGCCGATGATGATCGATTGTGATTGCGGACAAGACACGCATGTACGAGACGTGACGTGGCGGTGCGGAGACCTTGTTGCTGCTCCTCTCCCTGCAGATCGCACGAGAGGATGATCGGCATCAAGGATCTCGCGCAGCTAAACATTGCCCGACGCCGAAAGAGGCCGACGCCGCCGCCTCGACCTGGCACTTTGTCGGATGGGCTGCAGCGCGAGCAAGTCGAAGTCATCAGCGAGGCGGCGAAGCATAAGCCGCCCCCTGCGTTTCCGCCGCCTCCTCGTAAGCCTCCTAGTGCCATAAGCCTACCGCCTCCTCGCGTAGCCAACCCTCTCCGAGCTAGTAAAAAGGATGCGAGTGGAGTGACGACCGGCCGAGGGCCCAGGCCAAATTTTCCCAATGGGACGAACCAGGTCTCTTCCTCTACGCCAGTCTCTATGTCTTTGGCGTCTTCTTCCTCCTCTTCCTCGGCTTCGTCGTCGTCGTTAGGCGGCCTTAAACCTGCGCCTCCAGGATACTGGAAACCACCGCCGCCCAGCGCAGCCTCGCTCCCGGCAGGTGCTCGACCTGTAAATCGCGCAGGCGCACGAGGCATACTCACGCCCTTGAGCGCGTCCAAGCAAGCGTGCGACGCGCACGAAGTAGCGCAGGACGAGTCGCTAGTATCGAGTGTCGCCGCTTCTGGGATTGGAGCAGAAGTCGACGAACCTGTGGTCATTTCTGCGAACAAAGAGGCGCAGCAGGAGAATGCAATGATTCCGCAGCGTGTCGTCGAGGATATGCAGCCAGAAGATCACGCTGTATTGCAGGCAGCTTTTCCAGATTGCCAGCCCGCCGTTTTGGGGAAAGAGGACACATTATCCGGCGACGACGATAGAGAAGAAAAAGAAGTTAACCTGGAAGCTGGAATTGAAGCCTCAAACGTTGTAGAGGCAGAAAGCGTCCTCGGGAGCGTAGATGATGCCGCATCGGACGCCGTGACGAGTTCAAGTCGCCAAAAGCCGCGGCCGAAACTTACCATACGTCTTTTCGATGATGAGGATGAGAATGAGAATGAGGATGGGGATGGGGGTGCCAATGGGAAAGACAGATATTCTCAAGCATCGGGGGAAGGGTGGAACACTGAAGGAGCGAATGATCGTGTTGGGTCTCAGGGTCCCCGGATTGGAGGTACTTCGACCAAGCTTTCCCTCCAAATCGAAAGCGATGACGAGGATGAATTTGGCAACAGCCTAGGCCCTCTTCACGGTGAAAGTGAAGATGGGAGCGCCGAATTTATTGCGATTGGGAATTTCGAGGTGCGAGAGCAAGGTATCCGCAGCAATGTCTCAAGCGATGAGGGAGACGGAAATGTCAAGAATGAGCTCGTAATGATGGCAGCATTGGGCCAAGGTGCAGGGGGCATCGTGTACAAGGCTGTACACCGGCCCACGTTGCGGTTGGTTGCAGTGAAGACGATTCCGGTATATGACCCGACTAAACGATCGCAAATGCTCAAGGAACTCAAGGCCTTGTACGAGAACATGGCCCCAATCGGGTACCGAGACAATGCGCCTTTGCTCGACACGTCAACACCGGCGCCGTGCCCCTTTATTGTTACGTTTCACGACGCTTTTATTAATCCGGAAATGGCGAATGTGGCCATGGTAGTCGAGTATATGGACGGCGGGAGTCTGCAAGACATTATTGACGGCGGCGGGTGCGAGAACGAGGACATCTTGTCGCAGATTGCGTACCGCGTTTTGCGCGGTCTGCAATTCATTCATGAGCGGCACCAGATTCATCGGGACATCAAGCCGTCGAATTTGCTCATCAATCACCGAGGTGAGGTCAAAATCTCAGACTTTGGCATCGTGCGCGAACTCGAATCGACGCAGGCAATGGCGTCGACGTTTGTCGGAACGCTAACATATATGAGCCCGGAACGTATCAGCGGACTAGCATACAATGCAAATTCGGATGTATGGTCGTTCGGATTGAGCCTCATGTCGGTGGCACTTGGGACGTATCCGCTTGCGACGGCGGGCGGTTACTGGGCTCTGTTATCGTCTTTAAATGAGGGCCCGGTGCCTCGTTTGCCAGAGGACAGATTCAGCCCGATTATGATCGACTTTGTCGCACAGTGTCTCACGCGAGACCCGCATCAGCGTCCATCATGCGAGCAGCTCTTGCAGCATCCTTTTGTAACGCAGTCGCAGCCTCTCGTCGATGCGCAGATGATTGCTGGGGAAAATGTCCCGCCCACGAACGCAGATTCGAACCTCGCGGAACTGAATGATCTTGTAGAAGCTCTTGGCAGAGCGGAGGAGCAGCGGCAACTCGGGCCGAATCCGCCTCTTGAGAATGTCTCGCGGCAGCTCGGGGTGACTCTGTCTCTCGTCGAGGCCAAGTTCGCGTCGTTGCTGTCAGTAGGAAATTTTGGAGAATGATGAGCGAGGTTCTCGCGCTTCTTTGATGTAAAGAAAAAAAAAAGCCATTGAGAGAGGACGGGGGATCTTGTACAGTTTTTCCTTGCTTTTGTTAGCGATGCCATGATGATGTTGTCGCCTCATTTGTTATTCATAGCCAGTGTCAGCTCTGAAACCCCACAAGTTTCTGACATGCAGGACCAGTTAAACAGTATAGAGAACATGTTTGGCCGCACAATGAAATTGCGAGGCAACGAGAAGAACCTACAATCTGACGCTGGATTGGTTTCGTGAGCGAGCAAGCGTCGCTTGAGGTTGAGAAACAAGATGTTCATGTGTTGACGAAGACGTGAAACACAGCACATCCTCGCGGACTGGAAACTTAGAGCCGAAAGATCCGTTTGATGGTTTTTACGACTGCTTCGGGGTTGGCGAACTCGGAACTTTTGCGCTCAGCAAACAAAGCATAGCTGCTGTGAAGCCTGTTAGATGCAAGGGACAACGTTGAACGCCATGAATTCAATTAATGTGGCGAGTTTGTCCTTGTCGCTGGATTTCAGCAAGAAATAATCGCGAAACAAGATAATTGCTTGATCTGGCAGAGTTTCTAGAAAAGTAGCGCCAGCTCGATGCGATCGACAATGCAGTTGCGCCAACCCAGTCCCCTCCGCATGCATTCCTTCCATGATAAAAATGGGATCTTTAGGCGTCAATGAAGACGTGGAATAAGGCACAATCTCAGGGACTTGCAACGCAAAAGTCTGAGGTTCTGTTTGGCGGAATGCGCAACAGCTTGGGGATGGCAAATTCTGGACCTCTGCGCTCAGTAAACAAAGCATGGCTGCTGTGAAGTCTGGCAGATACAAAGGACAACTTTGAATGCCATAAATTTAATTAATATAGCGAGCTTGTTGCTGTCGCTGGGACTCGGCAAGAGATAATCGCGAAACAAGGCAGCTGTCCAACCTGGCAGAATTTCCGAGAAAAGTAACGTCAACCAAACGCGATTGTCAATACAGTTGCGCCAACCAAGTCATCCGGCATATATAAAGCAACGAAAACCCTATTCGCTGCTGTTCTCTGCCCTCGCTGAGTTTGGCGTTTTTCATAGGGGATTTCAAGACGTTGCAGCTAGTATTACGAACAACTCACAAACCCACCGTGAGCGGTGGTGTCAAGTCAAGCAAGCAAAGGAAGCAGAGCTGCTGGAGAGTCCAAGTTTGACAACGATCGCTTTTCACATTCGCGTCCATTGCCATTTCTCCGTGCTTTAAATAAGCGACGTCGGCCATCGCGTGCGGTGGGTCGGAGCACGCGCGCGCCATGTCCGCGATCGCCTTCGTCCAGGGCTACGGTTGGCTGTCGGCCTCAGCTAGCAACACACGCGGGGATCTTTACGATCCCGTCTTTTCTCTCTGCCAGACCGATCACTGCCGGCTGCTCCGTGCTCCTCCGCTGCACCACCTGAACAGGACCAGCCTTGTGGTGCCAGTGAATGGCCGAAGCCCAACAAAAAGGAGCAGCGCAAGAAGGCGGTCAGAAACGCGAAGCAGCTTCTGCAGCGGATGCAGAGTGCTCTTCCTGCCTGACGACCGCGATCGGTTAATCGATCGATCGACTCACGTCGCCTTCTGTTTCTCCTTTTGCGCAGAAGCACGCAGCCAGCCAGTGAGCGAGTGGCCGCGCGAGCGCGCGGGGGCGGGGGCATGCGCGTCGGGCCTGCCTAGCCGACTCGCCTGGCCGCTGCTTCCCCGCGGTCAGGCTCAGTGGGGCGCCCGGATCCTTCCCTCCCTCCCTCCCTCCCTCCCTCCCTGCGACCCTGGCATGGCCGTCTTGGTGCGCGGGTAGCTCCTCCTGGCGCCGTTTTGTTTTGTGCTTCTAGCTTGCTTTTGCTTCTTCGGCGCCTGTCAAGGCTGGCAGCGCGGGGCCTGGCGGCCCAGTGGCGGGGGGCGCGCGAGGCCGCCGCGGGGGGGCGCTGCGGGAGGGAAGGTTTCCCTAGCTATTTCTTCCCCCCCAAAACCCTAGAGAGCACTGCGGGCTCCTGATCTGCTGGCATTTTAGTTAGATAACCTTATTTTCTTATTTCATTCATGCATGGAAGCAGAGGTGCGCGGCCCGCCCGCCGCCGCGGCGACCGCCTGCCAGCTGGTCGCTCTCACGCGCGCGTCCGCGCCAGGCTGGCGCACTGGAGGGGGATGGCATATCTATCTCCGCTCCCCTTCCGATCGATCTGTCCGCCGCGCCCTCCCCTTCCGGCCCGGGGCGCGAGGCGACGACGCTTCCCGCTCGCCGCGCCTGCCTGACCCTCGCTCGCCCTTCTTCCTCTCACCCCCCCCC
>KN805407.1:120069-137877 GCA_000818945.1 Schizochytrium sp. CCTCC M209059
CCCCCCAACCACAGCGCTACCGTCCCAGGTCTCCTACCAGCATTCCTACCAGCATTGGCGGGCAAGCTGGCAATGCAAGCAAAGCAAGCGATAGAAAAATCCAAGGCAAACAAGGAGATCCAAGCGCTGCAAAGTCAAGGCAAGGCAAGCGAAGGCAAGCAAAGGGGCAAGCGAAGGCAAGCGAAGGCAAGCGAAGGTACCACTGACTGATCGATTGCCAAGAGCGCACCCGCCAGCAGCAGCCAGCTGCAGCGCTCGCTGGTCAGGATGTGGGAGGAGACGAAGCGGACAGGCAAGCAAGAGGAACAGGGCGGGCGAGTCGTCGGTCTGCCTCCCTGCCTGCCTCCCTCCCTGCCTGCCTGCCTGCCTGCCTGCCTGCCTGTCCAGCTTCGCTGCCACCACTGGACGCGGCTATTCATCCAGCCAGCTGCCTGGCTGCAGGCTGCCAACCACCATGGCCATCGCTGCTTCGCCGTGCGCAAAACATTGCTAGCTTCTTTTACCTTTTCTTTTGGCTTTTGACGAGCAAGCGTGCGAGCTAGGCTCGCACTAGCTAGCTCCGCTTCCCTCAACCCGAGCTCGCCCTCGCCCTCCTCGCCCCCTCTGACCCGCCGCCGCTGCCCATCCAGCAGTGCTTGCCGCCCTCGCGTGCGGCCACGCCGGCCGCGAACGAGGCAGACTGTCAGACAGGCCAGCGTTGGCTTGATTGTTGGCTTGCTTCCCCTGGCCACTGCCGCTCATGGTCTCTTGCCTGCCCGGCCACTGTTGGAGGCTCCTCTCTAGCTTCTCTCCCCTGGGCGCGATCTTGCTGTAGCTTCTCGCTAGCTTCTCGCTAGCTTCTTGTCTAGCTGCGATGCGCCGAAACGGGTGGCCGCGGCGGCGCTGGCCAAATGGTGGGTGCCAGCGCGAGGCAGAGGCGGGGTTGCGGTGGGTAGTCTGTGGGTACGCGCCGTCTGGCCGCGTATGGCAAGCGCGTCCCGCGGCTCCGATTTCCCTGCTGGCCGTTCTCCAGAGGCTCAACCTCTCCCTCCCTCGCGCCAGAGCGGCCCTGTCAACTGCCTCGCCTGCCTCGCGCTCTGCCGTGCTGCACCCGCCCGCGCGCGCGCCCGCCCGCCCGCGCCTCCGTCTCCTCTCCTCTCCTCTCCTCTCCTGGCCGCGCCTCCCCCTTCGCGGTCAAGTCGCCTCCGCCTGCCTCCGCCGGGCCTGCTGCTCTTTGCGTCAAAGCTGCGCCCCGCGCCCCTTTGCTCCACTGGCCGGCCGGCCGTCTGTCTGCCTCGCTCGCCGCTCCTCGCAGCTAGCTGCCAGGCTGCTCCTGCTTGCAGTGTGCCTGCCGTCTGTTGCCTTTTTGTTGCTTGCCGTCTGTTGCTTGCCAGGCGCGCTTGTTGGAGCGCTCCGCTGTGTGGAGGGACGCCGCAGCTTGGCGATACCAACAGCTCCGCGCTGCTTCGTGATGCCCCACCTGCGCTATTGGCCCTACTTTGCGACGTGCGGGCCGCTTTGCTCTCCCGCTCCCCGCGCCTTCTCGCCCGTCTGCCTTCCCGTTGCCAACCCCGACCCGCGCGGAGCCCGAGCGAGGAGAGCTCGCGAGCGCGGAGACGAGGACGGCCGCGGCTGCCGCTGCGCCTGCCGCTGCGCCTGCTGCAGGGCAGTGGGGATGCGGGGGCCGCGCGCAGGGAGCGAGCGAGAGAGCAACTCGAGCACGCGAGGGAAGGCGGGCTGGCGCGAATGCGACTGACGCCCGCGTGCGAGAATGCGCGCGGAGGGAGACGGAGGGAGCGCGGAGGGGAGGAGATATGTACGTCCGCAAGAAAAAACCTGCACGCCTGCGCTCCGCGGCCGCTGCGACTGCGCCTTCGGCAACCTGTCGAGGCTGGCTGCTGCCCATCCGCGAGGAAATGAAAACCAAGTTCCTGTTTAGCCGGCCAGCCAGCTATAGCCGCCGTACTTGCCAACCACCTGCGTCTCGCCGATCCTAGCCTAACCGTAAATGTCCTGGCTGGCCGTCTTGATCTACTCGTCGAAGTCTTTTCCTCAGGCTTTTTCCTTGGTCCTCGCTGTTCTCTCCAGAGAAACCGGCCGGCCAGCCAACTTCTGCGCCTGCTCTTTCATTCGCGTCTCGCCCGTTCTGCGCTTGCTTGCTTCCCTCGCCCCCTCACGGCCAGAGTCGTACTCGCGGGCGATGCGCGTCGGCCAGCGGGCAGTGCCCGCGCCTGCCTCGCGCTGCGCCTATGCCTGGCAGCGCGCCTGGCCCGCGCCTCGCCGCCTTGCCAAGATGGTCGGCCGGTTTCCTCCCCCAGACGCGCCCGCGGAATCCACACCTTGCCCCGCAGCGTCCTCCCCACGAGGATCTACGCCCCCACATAGGACGCGCCGCCTCGCTCTCTTGGGGGGCCTACAATCACCCCCCCCAACCCCCCTTAAGACCCCCCGCATCTCGGCATGCGGGTCAAGCTAGCTGCTTGCAGGTTGGCAGCATCCTGCCCACCGCACAAGCTGCGCGGCGCGAGGAGAAGCAATGTTGAAAGCTAGCTGCTTCGGCGTCGTGCCGAAGGAGAAGCGCGGCCTCGCCGCAGCGACGTCAAGCCCCGGCCGGGGCATTCTGCCGGCCGCGGCGGCGCCGGGTCGCGGACCCTGCGCCGCGGCAGCGGGCGCCGCGCGCGCCCGCGCCGCTATGGAGCGACCGAACGAGGGCGACGGCGCAGGGCTGTCGCCCTCCTCCTCCTACCTGCACAACAACCACCCCAGCGGCGACGCGGATAACGCCCGCTTCGTGGACGACGACAGCCCGCTCCTCGCGGACTTCGACCTGCTGCAAGAGCACGAGCCTGTGAGCCCGCGCGCTGCCGCGCTCGCCCGCGACGGTCACACGCCAGGCCAGCACCGCCTGCAGCAGCACCAGCATCAACAACACTCTCTCATCTTCGCCCATGCGGGAGACGCCGCCGCGCCGGCCGCCGTCGCGCGCGACGAGGAGGACGGCGGCAAGGCCAACGCGACCGGCCACAATGGGAACGCCGCCTTGGGTTTGTCGCGGAAGCGAGGCGCAGCCTCGCGAGCAGGCGGGTCGCCTTCGGAGACAGCGCCCAGGTTGCAAGATGCAAGCAGGCTGGGCTCCGCCGACGACGCGACGGCCGTGCAGGGCGCCATCTTTGCGAACAGGACCGAGGAAATAGGGATGGCGAGCACAAGCGGCATGCAAACGAATGGCAAGATTCCTCTAACATCGGTCAAGTATCAGCGTCTTCGTCAGGGCCATGACGAGGCGTCAGGGCAGCAGCCACATGAGCCGCTGCCGCCGGGGGGGCGGCGGCGCTCTCGTCGCGCCGAGGACGCCAGCTCCGCGAGTGACGATGCACAAATGACTGAATCTGCGTATGGCTCGATGCAAGCCGGAAATTTCACTCTTCCTGTCGTTAACGTCGGTCGTCCTGAAGACGATTCACTCGCAAATGACCTTGGGAGCAATGCAGCACACCGCCGCCATCATCATCAACATTATCATCATCAACAACAACAACAACAACATCAACAAAAACAACAACGACAACATCATCAACAACAACAAAAACAACAGCAACAACAACAGCAACCACAACCACAACAACAACAAAAACAACCGCAACCACAACCACAACAGCAAAACTCGAGCGACAACCAGCAGCATCTCCAAAGGCGCCTGCCGCACTTTGATCCTAATCTTCGACCAGGGTCTGCTCCTGCTCAGCAGTTTCTACGTTCCTCAATGGCAGTCCACCCCGAAATGCCACCCGGAAATGAAGTTGGCCAAATCACAAATCATGGACAAGCGACGTCGGAAGCGCTCGCCACGGTTAACAGACGAACCACTTCCGATCCACATGTGACCTCGATGCCCTCGCACATTTATTCGTGCCCCACGCAGTTTCCCGGCCCAAGACCAGCCTACTGGACGCCTCATCCCGGTGCCGGGTGGGGCCATCCAAATATGCCGTGGCCGGCGCAAGGCGTGCAGAATATGCAGGGCATGCAGAACTTGAATGGCATGATGCCAAACTTTCCTTACTTGTATGGTGGGTACGGTCATCGACCTTTTGTCTATCCCAGAATGAATTCCAACATGTACAACAGCGCCTACTTTAACTTCATGCAACCACCACCTCAGATGCCGCAGCATTACTTTCAGCAAGCGCAAATGGGAGCTGCAGCCCATAGACAAAATCCAGGGAACGCGCAACAAGAGAATCAGTCGGGTTCGCAAGATCGTCAGCCAAGAGCACGCCCCAGACATCGCGCTGCCACCAATATCAAGTCTCCATCCGGTGATTCCCCCGACCACGGGAGTATGCCTGGTGAGGGTCAAAACGATAGTGCTGGCAGAGCCAGCAGCAGCAGCAGCGGCAGTGGTAGTGGCAGCGGCAGTGGCAGCAGCAGCAGCAGGAGTAGAAGCAGTGGCAGTGGCAGCGGCAACGGCAGTGAGAATGGGGGCTTGCAATCCCAAGACGCGGCGCCTGCCATTGCCCATCGGAAAAGCCGCAAAGCGCCGAAACAATGGGATGTGGACGCCGTCGCAGAGCTCATGCTCTTTGTGTGCAACAATCTGTCCAACAGCAATCGGCACACGCGAAATTGGGCTGCATGTGCAGAACGCTGGAACCGTCGTAAACCGAATTTGCTGTTGAGCAATGACGACCTCAAGATGAAGATCAAGCAGCTCGTTCACGAACGGCCCAATCGCTCGCAGCACAAGACTTGGAACCGTAGCAGCAAGGCCACTTCTGAAAGCGAAGTGTACCATCTCTTGGCTCGCGTCGCACCGGAACCCCCAGATCTCCCCCTGGTGAACATGGCGCGCTATATGTTCCATCGCCGCTTCAGCGAGGCGCTCCCCGCGCCACTCACGACGAGTCACGGCAAACGCGGAACGCCTCTTGTCGTTGGCACCGAGGGTTTTCCCAAGGAAGGATACGCCGGAAGCGATGCCGTCTCCGTCACCTCGTCAGTGACGGGTTCGGAGTTGCAAACAGGCGCTGGAGCTTCATCAGCATCTTCCACGACGACTTCGTCAACGTCCCGCGGGAGCTCGCGACCGACGCGGGGGCGTCGCGAGCCCCGTGGCTACCTTGGTCTTCTGGCCTGGGCGGAAACTTATCGCAAGATCGTTGTCCAATGGATGCGCTTGGCGCACATGCAGCATGGCATGAGCGTTTACGACCTGCAACGTGCGCTGAGTCAAATTTTCACGCCATACGACATCAGTCTCGTCCTTCGCGGCGGATGCACCTGTCCGGCGTGCGCGCCGTGGGGCCTAAGCTGGAACCCCCTTGCATTCACTGCTTCGTCCGACGGCCAGCTCCAGCTCGCGCACACGCGAACACACCTTCGCATTTTGCGTGAGATTCTCGCGTGCTATGACTCGTCTCTACACAACCACAGTCTACAGATGTGGTATAAGGCTGCGGTCGCCAGCGTTGAGGCTGCCGCGACGTGGTCCATTGACGAGTTTTCAGATTTTGTGGAGCCCTTGCTCGTGAGCATGAAGGATTTCGCCGCCCATTCTGCACATTTGCGCATTTTTTATTCCCAGACCGCCGACAGCAATCGCAGCGCTTCTGTCGCTTCCATTCTTCAGAGCGTCGTTGCAGATAAGACGGCCTTTGGCGAAGCATGAACGATGCCTTCAGGATCAAGAAATGATTTTGAGGGCGCACCATCGATAGGTGGGATGCGCTTTCGCGTATTATTCCTGTATGACTTTCGGGCGTAGTCAGCATGCATGATTTCTTTGGTCAAACGTCATGCTTTTCGGGTCGTCATGAACACCCCACTCGAAACACGACCAATGACAATTCCCTGTGTTTGAGTCCACCTTGGAATGTCAAACCACGCTCCCTTTTACTACCGACCTACTTTTTTTTTTCTAAAAATGAGAAATTGAGATTGCCTATGAATGAATGGATTGCGCTTTCGGTCCCCTTCTTTTCCCCAAAACGCTGCTTTTGCTTGCGCGTTTCCTTCTTTTCCTCTTCCCCTCAGGATCCAGCGACCCCTTGAATTCAACCAAAACTCTCTACAGAAACTGCCCGCCAAAACCCTGCTACATTTTCATCAACCCATGAGTAATCGTACTACGCATCTTTGGCTGGCGCTCGCGACCCTCACGTACGAACCGTGGCTCTCTTGCCTCTCCCCGGCCCAGACAACCAGACGCGGTCTCGCCTGACCACACACTCAGACACACATACCGAGAAACTCACGCTCAAACGTGTCCCGTGACGACGACTTTACCCACTCATTTCGTGATACAACCGCCTTCCGCCATCTCGCCGCTGCGCTTGCAAACCCCGCCGCGTTTCTCCAAAATCCGCAGCACCGTCGCCTTTTTATGCGAGCCCGGCCGGCCAGGTTCTCCAGCGCGTCTATTCTGCGCTCTCGGGTGGCCAGCGCGGTGCACTGCAAATGAAGAATTGTAGTAGTACGTAGTATACTACTTCCTACTCTTTTCTGCGACGTCTGCTTTATTTTCCTACTACCTGCAACAACGCGAAGCCCGCGGCCTCCGGAACCCGCCCAGACACGTCCAATACCCCCTCCCGGCGGCCCTCTTCCCGCCTAACGCCAGGCGCCGGCTCCGCAACCCGGGGCACTGCGCGTGTCTCGGCTAAACCCTAGAGTTGGCGGCATAGCGCGATAAGCAGCGGCGCTGCCGCCGCGACGCGCGAGCCCGCGCAGACCCGCAACCTGTGCGCGAAGCTCGACGCAGCCGCGCCCGCGCAGACAGCCGCCCCGACGCGCCGGCCAGAGAGGAGCAGCGCAGCGCAACGCAACGCAACGCAGCGCAACCCAGCTTACGCGCAGCGGCGCGGATCGCGTCGCGCTGGAGCGGGCGAAGTATCATCATCTCGTCTCGTCGCGTCTCGTCTCGTCTCGTCTCGTCTCGCTCGCTCGACCCGCCGTCGAACGGAGAGCGCGCGAGCGAAGTCCTTGTTCGTCCCCCGACGCGCCACGCGAAGAAGGAGCGAGATCGCGCAGAGGCACGGCGGTACGTGCCGCAGCGACGTACCTGGTTTCGGCGGAAGGCTGTCGTACTCGTTGCGTCAAGGTGCACGTGAACGTGCACGTGCACGTGCACGCGCCCATACGAGACGTTGGCACAAGCTGTCTCGGTCCCTCGGTCCCTCGCTCGCTAGCTCGCTCGCTCGTCCGCACGGAAAGGAGAGAAGTGCAAAGGGGAATAAGAACAGACGCTCTCATTTGCCTTCTGCGCGAGGCCACGGAAGCGAACCATGGCGCAAGAAGAGGAGCACGACATGCTGCTGCAGGCGCCGCTGGAGCCCACCCAGGATGAAGACTCCATCATGAAAGGATATGAAGACGATGGCGAGGCCCTGCAGACGTCGCAGACGGCTGCCTTTGACGAGATGGACACCAGAACTGGCAAGGACGCGTCCGGTCTGGGATTCAATCAGGACCTCCTCGAGGAGGAAGTCGATCTTGGCGGCTCGCAACCCCCGGATCACGATGTGACCCTCGCAGCCTCGTACAATGACACTTTTGACGACGGCGTCGCCGCTGGGGGCCTCGTTGGCAGCGAGTTCGCGAACGAAGACCTCCAAGACCTCGAGGACCAATTAAGCAAGGACTCGCGCGGCTTTCACGTGAGCCCGCAAATGCACGCTTGCGTGCAGCAACAAGAGATCCGTGCGAACAGCGTCCCCGATATTGACGCATTCATGGCCGCCACCGATGAAGCCTTCGACAAGGAGCTGATCGAGCCTTTATCCAATGAAATGCTCGCCTCAATGACGCTGGGCTGCAAGCGCATGGCCCCAGCTTGGTCACCTTCCGACGGAGCCGAAGAGAGCGACATGGAGACCGCCGCCGCGCTCTCACCCCCGCAGACGCCCGTCTCGCCGCAGGGGTCCCCTGAGTCCGCGCAACAAACGCCGGCATCTGTATCCGTGCCCATGCGAGCAGCGATTCCCGTGACGCGTCGCCAAAACGTGCCGCGGCCCACTAGAGAGTCCCAGCTCACGGTGCAACAGACCATTACCGTTTACAGCACTCTTGCTTATCAGTTGAACAACACGGTGCGGCGTGAGCGCAACTTTGCAGACATGTACAGGAAACTGTCTGAAGCGTACACGTGGATGCAGACCACCTTTACAGATCTTTCGCTCTTCAAGCAAAAAATTAAGCTTTACCTGCAGGAGCGACGCACTCGGCAAAATTTGAACTTTTGGAGAAAGCTCACGGCGAACCAAGGGGATCCCAAGAAAACGCTTAGCTTTCTCAAGTCAGAGTTCAGCCAGACGCTCATTCCCGAAAGCATCGACCTCGGCCCCATTGCCGAGTACCTGGCGCACTTGGTGGTCAAGAAGGCAAAATCCCCGGGTTGCATAAATGATTGGGATGCGGACGCGCGCAAGGCCATGATCGACCTTCTCGTCGCTGTGCACCAAGAGGAGGGTGTCGGCGCCTTTACGCTGGCGCACGGGGCCGTGTCTGGTTTAATCACACTCGGTGCTGTGGAGATGACCATCGTCTCCAATTGCACCTGCAAGACATGCGCAAGCTGGAATGTCCCATCGGGCAAACAGACGCACGAGACTATTTTGGCTTGGACGAAAACACGCATGAGCATCATGCGCAACGTGCTTTGCGCACACGTTGAAGCTGCTGACCGAGGCTCTTGGTCCACCTTTAAAACTCTTGCGCACCGGATTCCGCAAGTCGAGAACTGGTCTGTCGACCGACTCAACAACTTTGCTCAAAGCGTGCACAACACTGAATCCTGCGAGTTTTGCGCTCCCACCCGGAAGGTGCGCCGCAAGCGCAGCGGTACCGACGCTGACGATGAGGATGACTGCTGTTCAGTGTCATCATCTTCGTCGTCGTCTTCATCTTGCAGTGAAGACGAGGAGGGTGAATGCGAAAATGCGAATGCGGACACCTCCTTCGTCCCCATTCCTAGCGGAAAAGACCTTGAATTGCTTGCTTGGGAAGAGTCGGATATTCCCCTGCAGCTGCAGTTCGAGGACGAAGAGGACGAAATTGCCGGGGGTGCCGCGGGCTTGCCTACGCTTTCCGAAATTGCTTCTCTCACAGACGGCATTGCCAAGGTCACTGTCTGATGTACTGCCTCGCTCGTTCGGCCATGCCAATAGAATATAAAGAGACTTACCATATTATAAAATCATCAATGTCTGCATGGCGTGTCTCAGTTTTAGGCCTCACCTTTCATAATGATTCTTGCGCAAAATCGTCCGCGAAAGAGGAGATCTATTCTGATTGATTGGCCTGTATCCTCTTCCACCGTGACGACTCTACTCAATCATGTTCTTTTCAACTCTTACAGTAGTTGTGGCTTCAACTTTCACAATTTGTGGTACTACGCAAATGTGAAACGGAAAAGAAAATTGGATTGATCGAGCTTTAATTTGATTGTCTGCTAGTTGGTGCTGTCACCATCAGAGCTGCTGGCAAAGGGATCGTCAAATTTTATGTTGACGAAACGCTCTCTTCGTCGGAGTCGTTCTTTTCATCATCGTCCGATGCGCATGCGCATTCTTCAGCGTCGCTGATAACGCTCTCGTCTTCGTCGCAGAGATCTTCCTCTTGGAGGACAGAAGCAGTCGTGCCATGGAGAAAGTTTTGGGGGAAAGTCTCCTCTTCAAGTGACGTTCGCAACTCGTCAGTGATGCCGCCCTCAATGAGGTACTTTGCGTATTGGAAATCCTCGGGAAGATCTTCCAGATCTTGCAGCTCCTGCAGGACATGCACGGTGCGGTAGACGGCATCGATTTGCTCCTCGATGCCTGAGCGCGTATCAAATACCTTGGGGTCCTCCCTGAGCTCAAACTCACAATCGGAGTAGAGACTTTTAGATAGAGTCTCGGCCGAGAACGAACTTGCGAGACTTACGAACAAGGACTCGCGAACGTTTGACCAGATCTGCTCGAAATCGATCGTGTCGCTCTTCTTTAAGAGGGCATCCTTTAGTTGCGCAGCTGCACAGAGATAGCCTTCTTCAATGATGGCTTCGGACGCTGCGTTGAAGCTGGCATCCAAGGTATCTTCAATGTGCTTTCTGACAAAGAAGAAGCGCCCAATCTTGAGTGGAATCTTTGATTTGTCGAGCACTTCACGCATCACGAGCTCCTTGAAGCTATCCCATGCAGTGTATGCGAGACCTACAATATGGTTCTTGAGATCCACCTTGTGATCGCGGAAGAGATGGGCTCTGCGTGCGAGAGTTTCCGATTTCGGGAAATCCAAGATGAAATTGAGACAAGCGGGGCTATCAATTTCCCCAAGCAATTTTGCTGTTGGCATGTCCATGAAGACGTCGAGGCCTCGCTTGATCTCGTCTTTGACCATTTTCTGCGTGATGGCTCGAGGTGTCATGCCAAGATCCCAGAGGTTGCTGAAGCGCACCTTGAGGGCGTCTCTGCAGCGCTGGAGCTCTGCATCCACCCATTGGTCGCGCATGTACACGCGAATCATCTCATTCAATGCGTTCAAAACGCCAGACATGCCATGTTTGTCCGCATCATACTCCATGTCTTCGATATCACAAGCTCTCCGCAGCGCGATCTCCTCTTGAGCAAAAGAGTCTCGCAAAGAGGTTATGTCAACGTGCCTTCGCGTGTCTCGATTCGCCACAGGGACGACACAGTCAACGTTCACGTCGTCTGGCATGACTGCGGGGTCGCGCTCGAGACGCGCCTTGAGGTTCTCCTCGCCACCTGGCATGTCGACCCTGGTCAGCACCACAACGTTGGGTTTCTTGGCCTCACGCAACAATGGCCAGATGCCGTTGTTATGAAGCGATTCCGATCTCGCGGATACCACCGCAAGCACGAGGACGTGCTCTTGCTGAAGCATACGCTTTGTAATGCTCCTTGTGGCCTCTCTGGCAGCTTCTGGAGCCGTCACCATCCCGGGCAGATCAACCAGGTCAATGGTCGGCACAGAGGGAGCGCGAATTTCAATCTGAACTTCGCGGTCGATGACCACATGGCGGAAATTGTCATCAGGGTGCTCTCTGCTGATGAACTCGCGAATCAGTTCCGCAACTTTCGAAGAGAATGGCTCGTCGGTCTGATCCCCTGTAACGCAAATCTGAGGATTTGTCTCACGAACAATCTCGCCCGTGTCGAGGTCCTTGACGCGGATCGTGACCTGATTCTGGTGACGACTTGTGCGAAGCATAAGTCGTACGGGCATACGCGTGCAGAATCTGCTGTCGCGCGGGAAGATGTCGCGCATGGCGATGCGTTCAAGAGTCGATGACTTTCCTTGATTCTCTGTGCCGCATACAATGATCTGCGGTAGTTCGAGCTCAAAGTTACCTTGAACTTTCAAGGCTGCTTGAAGAAGTTTTGCATACGGTGCATCGGGAGCACAGAGGACACCAGCAATACCTTTGTTGTGCAAGGGATTTACTTGAGCTGGACGCGGCTCACCTTCAGTGTCGGCGGCCTCGACGAAATTGTCGTTGCCGTCTTCTCCTTGTTCCTGTTCTTCTTGGTAAGGTGAAAGCGCGAGGCGATAGCCATTGCGACAGGCCTCTGTCTCGACCGTTCGGAACGCCTCGTGGAGGCGCAGGCGCTGGTGTTCTTCGGTCGCTCTACCGACCAGCTTGTCGTACGCGGCCCGAACGTCTTCGTCTGTAAGCTCGACGCAGTCGTTGATAGAAAGGACCTCGAAGGCGGTCTTGTCCACGCGCACCCAGCTGTCCTCGCTCGCGGCGTCGTCCATCCTTCCTTTCTTTAAAACCTGCGCGAAATGAATCGGGTTTGCCGCGCCTCGCGGACGGGCTTTTTCCTCTCTTGCTTTTCTTCTTCCTTTCTTTTCTCCACGCGCTGTGTCACGTTTCTCCAAAGCGTGATCATTATCATGGCGGCGTCACTTCTTCCCTTCCCCCCCGTCATAGTCAACTTCTTCTGATGACATTGTCCATTTTCACTCTGGTGAAACTTGACTTTACTAAGAGTAGCCTAGGCCTGGGCTTAGTGGACACGAAAATTGCCTGGGCCAGGCAGCACGCGCGGAGTGTCCATTCGCACGTCCCTTAAATCGGCCTGTCGCATGCTCTCAAGGAGAATTTACAAAAGGGCTGGCCACGGAGGGCAAGAAGTACGAAAGGCGCCTTAATGAGTTTTGTTCTTTCGCAACCTACGCTCAGTGGCGGCGAATCTACTCGGCGGGTTAACGAGCCTGGTGAATGTCTGATTGCCTTCTGAAATGGGGGCAAAAAATTCACACCGCGCGGAAAGGGAGGAAGGGAGAAAAGGAGGGAAAGGATGATCGGGTAGATCACCGGGACTTGAAAAGGTCCCTCTGGCTCAACTTCTCGAAAATTTTAATCTTGGAATTCCTCATGTATTTCAATAGACGTAAAAAAAAAAAGGCATGGAATGAAGAAATATCACGAAGGGGACACATAGTCTATGTCCCACAATTTTCTACTCAGTGGATTTTACATGAATGCCTCCGAGTTCTCTCGCAGACCACTTTGAGTGTCCCCGGTGGAATGTGCTGTGACACTTTATATTGAACGACTAATAACCACTCGTTACATTCGTCACAACTTAGGTTGCCTCTCTCATAGCCTTCACTGATGAGGTCGCAGGTAGTGGAGCGCGGGTCGGCGGCGGTTAATATGGCGGCGGCGGCGCGGCAGGGGAGGGAAAAAGCCATGCCAAATCATTCGCAGCGTCATCCTTTCTGCTTGGCTGCAGCGCGAGCTGCATCGACGTAACGCAGCTGCAGATGGACGGACGAAGAAGCGGCACGCTTCACGCGCGAGTGAGGAGGCGCGGCGCTTCTGAAGACGAAGCTGTTGAAGAGCCCTACCCTGCCGCACAACGAAGCCCTCACAACGATGAGGCTAGCGAGGCGGGCAAGGCAAGCGACGCAGACATACACGAAGCAGAAGAAAAAGACGTCGTTGTGATCCGTAAAAAGTCCATACGAACCGTAGAGAAGGATTGGATCTCTGCTCTTTGCGACAAGATGACGGGAATGGACATGAAAGAAGCTCAAGATGTGTATGAAGGCTACGATAATCGAGCTTGGACTCTGAATCACTCTTGGCAGCTTTGCTTGTCTCCTTTTGAAGCACTACAAGGACTGGCCCTCTCTCACCGATGCTTTGAACAAGTCTGAAAATCTGGCACAGATTTGGAATGCATCGGTTGGCTGGTACGCCTGGCAGATTGCTGAAATTTCTATGCTGATTGGGCCCGATTCAAAAGGGCCGAGCTCGCAGCTCAACTTCGGTTCAAGACTTCAACGCAGTTCAAAGAGTTTCTAGTGTGGTCAACAAGGTATCGGTAAACGCAATATAGCGACCGTCATGCTGTGCACGAACTTCGGCAACGGCAACATCATAAGGCTAGTCAGAGAAATCTCGACGCGAGTCGTGGCAACGAGAGCCTCGACATGACGTCGTATGAAGCGTCCTTGGAGATTCTTCAAGCGACAGGGATGACAGAGGAAGTATAAAGGATAGAACAGGTAAAAGCGTGAGTCTTGGGAAGCTTGACACGGCTAAAGCAGCTAGTTCGATCTCAACAACGTTGCGATTGCTGCGCGCGCCGCTTGATACTCAGCATGAAGGAGTAGCTTTGTTGCCGATAGCGCCTGCACAAACGGAACCAGGGCATGTTTCCTCCAATCAACTTTGGCGTCTCGCGGAACAGCTTGACCCAAAATGGTTTTGCAGCATTTGTCGTCAAAGAGAGAAAGACGAGGGGCATCTTGCAGGTGAGGAATGCAACAGAGTCCTCAAGGTCTGCAAACAATCAGAACTCCTCAAATAGACTCGAATGGATTTCTAAAATGCGTCCCCAGCACGAGTCTTTACCCCGCTTTGCAGCCTCCAAAGCAGCGACGAAGGAGTCCCTCACGGCTATAATAGTGTCTTGAATGGGTTTGTAACGGGCGGACGAGCGCACTTTGAATTTGTCCACAGGAACTACCCAAGCGGGCGGCGCCTTAACGACGGACTGTACGCCAAGAAGCCACGGCCAGAGGGCTTCGACAGCGTTGAGCTAAGCCGGGTTGGCTTACCTCTTTCGTTAGGAAGGTTTTTGTTGAAATCCTTCGCGATCACAGCTTTAGTAAAGCTCCTTCGTGTGGTCGATGCGCATTTGTGTGTACAGATACCTGTATCATGGATGCTACTTTCACGATGAGGTTGCCAATGCTTTGAAAGCATCTCAAGGTTACGCACGCTGGGAGAGAATCAAAAAGCATGAGCCTGGCGTGCCCAGGAACCCAAACTTTGTGTTTTTGCCATTTTGTCACGGCTCTCATTGGACGTTGGTGTATCTCGATGTGAAGCAGCGCACGCTCAATCATTTTGATCCAAGAAAAGGCGCCCAGGAACGAAGTGAAGTGATCGAATTGCACTTGAGAGGTTTGGTTTATGCCTTGGGTTTTAGGCAGCAGTTAAGGACCCTCCCACAACCTCCGAACGAAAAGGAAGGATCAAAAGCTGTGGTTGTAATTGACTTGAAGGGGACGGAAGGCGGCTCCGAGTTTGCAAAGGGTGCAGACACGTCTTTTAAGTTTGGCCAGGGTAGTCGCCGTAGCCGTTGCGGCAGGCGCAGATCAAAGCGCCTAATGAAGAAGGCCCCGGCTACGTCCGATTTATTTGCGACAGATGGGTGGAGAGGGCCAGTCAACTATTATGGTGCTCAATTTCCCGGCAACACATTTGATTGCGGAATTCATGTGATGATGGTGATGGCCGGGCTAGCTGCTGGCCACAGCTTGGAAAAAACCAATAAGGCATCGCAGCTGGAACCAGGTCACAAGGCGATCCCACAGAAGCGTTTGGATGCGCAGATTAGTCTCGCTGAGCTCTTCCTTTGTAGCTTTCATTGAAAATCTTCTTTCTGATCCAACACAGTCCTTTGATGAGAGCTGTGACCAGGAAAAGACTAACGGGTTTCAATACGTTTCTTTCACAGTAGGCCTAGCGTGATTTTTTTTTCCTCATTGAAATGGTCTAAAGATCGTACGTGGCGCCGCGACCGCAAATCGCTAAGTACTCTTAACGTGTCACTACTGAGTGCCCCAAAGTAATGTTCTATACGAATGGAGCGGCTCAGCTCACGTCCCTCTGCACTGCAAGCGATACGATCGAATGCCAGGGCGCAGCGAAGCATCAGCATGCCATGGACAGACAATGTCTTCGACCGATGGCTATCACAAATCCATCGCGTGTGCATGTGTATCCTATCCTTTGCCACGATCCTACGTGTCGTTTTCGTGCAGCAGCAGGTGCCGCCATCGTCGCCGTCCTTGTCGGGCAGAATTCCCCCCTCGCCGCCGCGTCCAAGCTGGAGAGCCAAGTTCGTCTCTCGCCGCCGCGTCCAAGCTGGAGAGTTCCGCGCGTCGTTCCTACGAGGGACCGACTCGCGAACATGCAGTGTTCTTGCGGAGTGATGGCGACGGCAGAGAACTTGCGCGAGGCGAAGAACACGGAGCAGACCGAGGAAATAAAGCCGGCGGTGCGTTCTCTGCTAGGAACTGCGCATGAGCAGAGCAGAGCAGCAATATAAAAACCCAAAGCGAGCTTCGCTCGTTCTTGTCGGACAGAATTCCCCTCACGCCGCCGCGTCCAAGCTGGAGAATTCCGCGCGTCGTTCCTACGAGGGACCGGCTCGTAAACATGTTCTTGCGGAGTGATGGCGACGGCGGAGTGATGGCGAGGCGGAGAACATGGAGCAGACCGAGGAACATGAAATAAAGCTGGCGGCGCGAGTCCTTTGCTAAATTGCGCGTGAGCGGAGCAGAGCAGCAACATCAAAACCCAAAGCGAGCTTGCTCCCCGCCAAAAGCAAAACGAAAACCCGAAGTGAGGAAAGGCCTAAAACCTCAGACCCCGAACCCGAAGCGCGCTAGGAACAAGAAAGACAAAGAATAGCAACCAAGGAGTAAGACAAAGGTCAGCGAGACCGAGCAGAGCAGCAACATCAAAACCCGAAGCGAGGAAAGGCCTAAAACCTCAGACCCCGAATCCGAAGCGCGCTAGGAACAAGAAAGACAAAGAATAGCAACCAAGGAGTAAGACAAAGGTCAGCGAGACCGAGAAGAGTATGGACAGCAACAATATGAGCATCTATGGGGCCGGGCAAGATTGCTCTACCGATGTCGAAGGAAACGGAGGAAGCGAAGTCTTCGTGCAAGCTTTCGACGATGCGTATCAAAATCGCACTGTCGGGACGCACGACAGCGGCAGCGCAAACCTGACCAGACCCCCGAACAATTGTGCTAGCTTCGAGCACGATGACCTTGAGCGGAAATCACCCCAGGCTACTTTGCAATCGTTTCCAACGCCGCCAAATTTCCCGCCTCCGAACTCAGATTTTACGCAATCGTTTCCAACGCTGCCAGATTCTCAACCTCCGGATTCAAGTTTTACGCAATCCCTCGAGGAGCCCAACGCTCCTGTCTCGTCGTGTGCCAACGACAGTGGCGGGTTCACATCGCGCTATTTTCTTTCAACAGAAGACGATGTTGGAGAAATTGCGCCGGTCCTGCACAATCTATTTTCCCCGGATGAATCTGGCATGGATGACCCTGGCCCGATTTCGGATGCGGAGCAACCTCTTGGAATTCCAGATGCAGCATGGCAAAATGTAGAGCCACAGAGATCTCGTGACGGAGTCGAAGCGTTCATGTTTCAGCCGGATGCGCAGCAATCTCTTGGAATCCCAGATGCAGCACGGCAAAATGTAGAGCCACAGAGGTCTCATGACGGACTCGAAGCGTTCATGGTTCAGCCAAACGTCTACCCGCAAGCCACCACCGGAGCCAACACAGAGATACATGGGTGTCACCCCGGCGTGAACACATCCATAACGGAGCATCCCCCTCGTTCGCCATCAGAGGTGCCCAATTCTCTTTCTCTGGACAGTACGACCAGGATTTCCCAGATCAGCCCTTCTGCTATAGCCAAAAAGAGTACGGGCAAACGCAAGCTCGATCTCGATTGCGCTACAGCCTTCTTCGAGACCGCCAAGTTGATGCAATGTGCCACAAATGGACAGAGCGAGAAACGAGGCTTCCTTAATTCGTTCAATCAATTTCTCACAAGGCCCTGCGCGGAAAGTGCGTCCTTATCACAAGACCAATATAGGATGAAGGCTTTATGTTTTTTGGGCGAACGACCGACCAGAGAGGTCTCTCGCAAGCAGGTTTTAGCTAAGTTTACGAGCGAGGCCTGTATTGAGGCTGAACTTGCTAGGTCCTTTCCTTGGTCCGAGCAAGATGGGTTCAGCTTTGGGCCAATTACAACGTATTTGTGGAACAAGATTCAGCTGGCGCAGCAGAAAGTGCAACCTGTACAAAAGGCACGACGCGCGCAGGTAGAGGAAAAATGCACGCACGAAGCGCAGAAAACAAAGCGTTCTTGGTTCGAGAGAGGATCTTACTGGTCCGAGCCCGCGAAGCAGTGTCTCGTCGATCTCCTCTTCAAATCACATCGGCAGCACTCTATGACCGTTTCCCAAATTGCTGATGCCAGTTATTGGTTTTTGACCAAGTTCCATGTCGAGGTCCTCATTTACTCCCGCTGTGCTTGCCCGGACTGCATCTTGTGGGGTATGTACGACAAACAGTGCACTCCGGGCGAGTTGGTCCTTGAGTACTCGCGCCTTCAATTCGAGGTTTACTATACGCTCCTTTTGGCGCACAAGTATGACGACCCGATGCTCATAGAGTGGTACCCTCAACTTGGTGCTCTGAGTGAACGCGAACGAAAGTTGTTGCTCGAGAAATTGCCCGACTGCGACACTTGCCCGCAATGTGTGA
>KN805407.1:141581-296270 GCA_000818945.1 Schizochytrium sp. CCTCC M209059
CCGCAGTTGCAACTCTAGCAGTTCTCTCTCTCTCTCTCCGGCCAGGCGCGGCTGCGCTCTGCGCCCGCGAGCCGGCGAGGCCTCCGCAGGTGCTGCCGCCCGGGTTCTCGCCCGCTCTTCCGCCGGTTCATGCCTGCGCAGGTTCTCTTCCTTCCTTCCCTCTCTCTTTCCCTCCTCCCCTCCCTCTCCCTCTCTCTCCCTCTCCGCCTTCAAGCTGCAGCTGCTTGCGAAACCCGGACGGAGGCGGCGAGGCGTCGCGCGGGCAGCACCAAATCGCGGTCACCAGCGCCGAGCGGAGCGAAACGCAACGCGAGCGGGCGGACGAGCGGGCGGACGAGCGAGCGGGCGAGCGAGCGAGGGAGGGCGGAGCGCGAGCGGGAGCGGGCCAGGCGGAGCGAGCGAGCGACAGCGCGTGCACGATCACGACGATGAATGCGCCGTCGACGATGCAGGAGGAGCTGGGCGCGCTGGGCATGGAGGTGCGCGACGAGGCCCGTCCCTACGATCCGGAGATGTATGCGCCGTCGACGATGCAGGAGGAGCTGGGCGCGCTGGGCATGGAGGTGCGCGACGAGGCCCGTCCCTACGATCCGGAGATGTATGCGCCGTCGACGATGCAGGAGGAGCTGGGCGCGCTGGGCATGGAGGTGCGCGACGAGGCCCGTCCCTACGATCCGGAGATTCTTGCCGGCACGCACAGAGAAGGACGTACAGACTCCGAAGACACGCGAGAGATAGCCGATCTGCACGAGGATAATATTGCCCCGATGAGGATCAGGTTTGTGCCCGACTTGCGACCCGCGCATTCTGACAATGAGCCGATCAGACGGAACCCCGAACCAACGGTGGACAACACCGTTGACAACACGGTTGACAACACGGTTGACAACGCGCCGTTTACCTCTACGGAAGAGCAGCTATTCGACAGCCAAATGAATCATGATGGCTCTGCGTTGCTGTCGTCGCAACCGCCTTCGTCGCTGCAATACACCATGAATAGGTTCGATTCTGACCCGAACGTCTCGGCACCTGGATCTCCCAGCGACCCAGCGGCCCTCCAAACATCCCCTGCGTCCGAGGCAGATAGCGCGTACCAGAGACCAGGCACGCCTGGCTCGCAGACGCGAAACAAGAAGAAGCTCTCTCTGGACTGCGCGATTGCTCTTTTCCGTTCGGCATCGCTCATGAAACAGAACCGCAGCAATCTGCGCGACTTCGCAACAGCCTTCGAGGCCTACCAGCAGTTTCCTTGCACAGCGGGACAGTTGCGGAGGCCGCAAAATTATCGCCATAAGGTGAAACTCGCTCTGGGTGAGCGGCAAGTGAGGACGGTGAGGCAAAAACAGATCATTAGGTCCTTCAATGACGAGGCCGCCGTCCTGGCGGAGCTCCAGAGATCGTTCCCCGAACGCACAGAAAGCGGGTTTGACTTCCAGTACATCGCCGCGTATCTGTGGAGCGCGATTTACATCTCGCGCGAGAAGGCTCAGGAGCAGAGGAAATCCTTCATTGCGCCCAAGTTCAAGAGCGGCCTTTCATGGGGCGGTCCCGCTGGAGAGTCTCTTGTCCAGCTCTTGCTGGAGGAACACCGGGAAAAGGATTTGGACTCGAGTGTCGAGAAGAGTTGGTGGTTCCAGAAGAAGTTCCAAGTGGAACTCCTCGTATTTTCGCACTGCACATGCAACATTTGCAGCTTGTGGCCTCTCGACATTAATCGTGCGAGCCCAGATATGTTGGAGTTGCTCTTCACGAAGCTCCGCAGCGAGATTTACTACGCCGTTCTTACGACTCACAAGTATCAGGAGCCCTTCTCTCGCCTCAGACGCGATTTTCCCCAGCTTGCGCCGGTTCCCCAAGATCTCCTCGAACAGATGCACGAGGAACTTCACGACATAGAAGGTTGCCTCGTTTGCCAGCACCGATCAACCCGTATGCACCGCGCCTCGGCTCAACTTGAGAACGAGGAGAGTGACGAGGAGAGTGACGAAGATAGCGACGAGGAGGATGACGATGACAACGTTGACAAGGTTCCGAAAGGCACCGATGGACTTGTGCTGGCCAAGGTTCTCATGCCGCTTTCGGCCGATCACTTTGACGATGGTGACGAGGGTGTGGAAACGGACGACGAGGAAGAAGAAGAAGAAGAATCGAATGTGGAAGACGGGGTGGCGCAGGACGCTGACGTTGCCGCCCTTGCCCTGGATCGCCTCACACTCAGCAGTAGCTAGTTCAACATAACATGAACCCAACGGTAAGTGCGCAGCCAGCTTTCCTCGTGTAAATAAATAAGTTGCTTCCGTTTTATACTTTTCCAAAGACTTGTTGAGATACTGGCCAGCGATGGCAAGAGGAAAAAGTTCACATCCTACAGAGAAAGGGAGAGAAGAGAAGAACTATTTCATACATATATATATATAGGACGCGACGTGCGCGTGACGACGTGATAATATACTAGCGACGGCGGCGGCCATGTGGCCCATTTGTGTTTGGTGGAAAAGAGATATTCCGCACGTCGAGCTGCGTAGACTCTTGGACTAGCAGGATGCGAGAAGTGAGGCCTTTTTTTTTTTTTTCTCTTTTTTCTTTTTTTGACATTCTTCGTCAAAAGGCGATCAACGCATCGTGAATTACGGCAGCTGCTTGCTATGGCAAAGAGAGTTGCCGGAATGTAATGTGAGTGTGTGTGTGTGGGTGTGTCGAATGTGATTGATATTGGAGACGGAGGGCCGCCCTTGGCTCTGAGTGCATGAACTTAGAAACGCAAGATGAGGAACCGGGCGAGAATTGATTTAGCGCGCGCGCATTTGCAGACTCGCGAGGATGGCAATGGCCTGGCTCTCAGAGTGCGTAAAGGGGTGAGAATGTGCCGCTGCTGTTGCTGCAGCAAACTCGATTTCGTCGCACAGAGTGTCTCGGTGCGACCCATCCTCCTTTTTGATTCTTTTCTTGGTGTCGTGGCGCTCGAGGTCGCGGCCGAGAAGTTCGTCTTCGGGAATGGTCGCGGGCGGAGGCGGGGAAGATCGTCGGACTTTGGGAGGCGATCCGCCGTCTGGCCAACGAGTAAGGAGATCTGCAGCGGAGCGCTTTCTTGCATGTTTACCGAGCGTGGCGGGACCATTTGCGGCGTGGCCTGTGATGGACATTAGCGAGACCGTGGACTCGGAGCCGGTGGAGCGCGGCGAAGCGTCGCCTGCACCGGAATTTGCTGCCTTGGGTGCCTGTGCGTGCGAGTTAAGAGTGGGCAGCATTTGCTGCGACTGGGCCAAGATTGGTGTGAGAAGCGGGAGTGATGCGGGCTGGTGCATGTAGGCTGGGCCGACGCGCTGCTGTTGCTGCTGATGGAGATGTTGAAGTTGCTGGAGATGTTGTTGTTGCTGCTGCTGCTGCTGGTGATGGCGCTGCTGCTGCTGCTGCTGCTGCTGCTGCTGCTGCTGCTGCTGCTGCTGGTTAGGCTGTTGATGATGATGGAGTGGTTGTTGTGACTGCTGCTGCTGCTGCTGCTGCTGATGCTGTGATTGTTGTTGCTGTGCCTGAGCGGACTCGCTCGTGGTGCGTGCAAAGCTGCCAACGCCGCGGGCGACCTTCATGCTCGGGTGGATCGACTTGATGTGCCTACGAAGACTGCCGAGCTGGCCAAAGCTCTTTTCGCAAAAGGAGCACTGATAGCGGATGCCGTCGTGAATGGCCTGCTTGTGGAGACGCAGAGAACTTTTGGTGGTGAAGGTCTTATCGCACTGGTCGCAAGGGACGCGGACGGAGCTGTGCATCTTTTCGTTGTGCTCCTTGAGAACATTCCTATGCACGAACTCCTCGTTGCACATTTTACAGCGGTACATCTTGTTGGCTTTGCCGTCGTCCCCGGGGCTCTCGGGACCCGTCTTGGCTTGCGTCATCGTCATCTCTCTCTCTCTCTCTCTCTCTGCCTCTCTTGCTGACGTGCGTCCCGCCAAAGGAGTGGAGGGATGGATGGAGCGAGGAGGGCGTGCAACGAACGAACGAATGAATAAATGAATGAATGAATGAACGAACGAGCGAACGAACGAACGATGTGCGATTGCTTTTGCTTGAGCTTTTGCAATTGCGTTTGCAATTGGCGGTTCCGCTGGCGCTCTTCTTCCCAGCAGCCAGCCGGCCAGCTGGAGGACAAAGCACGAAAGAAAAGGACAAGCAGGAAGTCAGATTCAGATGGAGAAGGGTGGAGCCCTGCCCTGTCCCTCTCCCTCTCTCTCAGGCCCTCCTTCCTGCTCCTGCTTTGCCTGCGGAGCCTTCGCTTTCCCGCTTGCCCGATCGATCGATGGCTGGCTGCGGCGCGCGACCCCCGGTTTTGGGACTAACTCTCGGCTGCGGGCGCTCCTCGCTCGGGCGCGCCGCGCTTTGGCTGGCTGCGAGCGCGCGCGGCGCCGAGTCGAGCCGAGTCGAGCCGAGCTCTCACCGCCGACCTGGCGCCAGAGCACGGGCAAGGAAGGAAGGGAGGAAGGAAGCAAGGAGAGAAGGAGGCAGCCACGAGGGAGTGCGAGGAGTGAGTGAGTGAGCGCGCCACCCGTGAACGAGAGTCAGCGCCTGCGAGGCGGGTGCCGCTGCGCCAGCGAAGCCGTGCTTTTATGCTGCGCGATTATGCTGCGCGATTATGCTGCGCGATTATGCTGCGCAATTATGCTGCGCGAGTATGCTGCGCTAGTACGCTGCGCTGAGCTCGGCTGTGATGCGAAGCGAAGCGGTGCCAAGCGGCGGATGCAGAGCAAGGGCAATGCGCGGTGGATGTGATGAGAATGCACGGCAGCTCCGGCGCTCTCGGTGGGGCGTCACGAATGGACGGATGAACGCGATGAACAAAAACCTTCCGCGTGCGTACGTGCGTGCGTACGTGCGTGCGTGCGTGTGAGGCCCCGGCTCCGCTCAGCGCAGCGCAGCGCAGTGCAAGCAAGCAAGCAAGCAAGCAAGCAAGCAAGCAAGCGAGCAAGCGAGCGAGCGAGCGCTGCCCTGGCCTGGTCGCTCTGTGCCTGGGCTTCCTTTCCTCGCCAGCCGGCCGTGGCTGGTCTCTTCCCGCCGGGCCTAGTCTCGCCAGCTCGCTCGCTCTAGCTCCTGCGCACGGTGAAGCACCAAAGCACAGCGGCAGCCTCCTCGGCACCAGGCCGCGGACCGCGCTCGCTCGTCCGAGCCCGGGCCCGAGTCCGGGTCCGCGTCCGGGTCTGCGCCCGGGTCCGCGTCCAGAGAGCGGAGCTGCCTTCCGTTGGCGGCTTTGCTGCTGCTGCTGCTGGCACTGTTCGGGCGTACGTACGTGCGCGCGTACAAGGCGCGCGAGGTGGACGAGCAGTACGAAGCGGACGTGCACCACGCGAGCGCGGAGACGAGACGACCGCGCGGGAGAGCTGCGACCCGAGGCGACGCGACCCGAGGCGACGCGAGGCGACGCGAGCGGCACGTTCCGCAGGGCGGGCGCGCAGACAGGCAGGAGGGCGTCGCGGGAGGAGCTGCGATGAGATGAGATGAGATGAGATGAGCTGCGATGCGATGCGATGGAGACGTGAGTGAGAGAGAGAGTGAGAGCGCGTCCCGCGCGAACTCCAGCGCCGGCGAACTCGGGCTCGCGCCTGCGCTGCGCAAGCTGCGACCGCGGCGCCTGGGACGGACGACCGCCTGCTCGCTCGCTCGCTTCGGTTCTGGTCTGCCGGACTAGGCTTGGCTTGGCTTGGCCTGGCCTGGCCTGGCCTGGCCTTGGAGTGGGTTCGCGAGCGATGGCGATCGCGCTTTCGCAGTTCGGAACGGTCGATCGATCGATGCCCGATGGCGCAACGGCCGAGGCCTGCGCTCCTTCGCGAGGGGCGTGCCGACGGCCGGCGCCGCGGGCGCGGGGGGGGGGGGGGGGGGGGGGCGAGGTGCCAGCTCCGCGCGGGGCGCAGCAGGTCTCGGTCTGGCTTCGCTCGCGGGGTCGGGCGGGGCCGCGTCGGGTCTCGCTCGCTCGGCCTGTTGCAGTTGGCGCTTTGCAATTTGCTCATTTTATTTTATCTTTTAATATTTTTTTTATTTTTTTTACCAATTCTTCTTCCTTTTGCAAGGTTTTTTCTTTTCACCCAACAACTAAAACTTCTTTTTCAACAAAGAGAGAGAGAGAAAGACGGGGGGAAGGAGAATGGAACTGCGAACGGAAAGAAGCCCGGCTGCTGCAGCGCAGTGCGGCAGGCAGGCAAGCATCATGGACCGCCAGCGAGCCCTCGCATCAAGTCAAGTCGCGCTGCATTCATTGCCTCGCCTCGCCTCGCCTCGCATCGCCCACAATCGCCTCGCATCGCCTCGCATCGCATCGCACCAGGCCGCCGCCTACGTCAGCACGGCCTCCGCCTGCCAAATGCAGGTGCTTGGTCCAATCCTCCTCCCTCCCTCCCTCCAGCCCTCGCCAATGCAATGCAATGCATGCGATGCAATGCAATGCGATGCAGGCAAGGCAAGGCAAGGCAAAGCAATGCAGTGCGGGCAAGGCAGGCAAGGCAAGGCAACTTGAAGGCGAGGCGAGGTCGGGACCGGCGTCCGGCAGTGGCGGCCGCCTCGGACCGTTCGGAGCGGCCGCGCGACCGACCCTCGCGCGCGGCGCGTTGTTTTGACACGGCGCCGCGTCCCGGCGGAGCGATGTTTGCCTTCTTCACTTGAGTTTGCCCTTTCCCAAGATGCAAAGTGCTTGCGTGCGTGCTGAAAGAATGAGGAAAAGAAAGAAGGAAAGATAAAAGAATGAAGGAATGAATGCAAGCATGCAAGAGTGCCTGAGAGAATGCACGAACGAAAACGCGGATACCCTTGCCGACTTGGCTGGTGCCGCCGGCCGACCGACTGTCCGGAGGCCGGCGCGACCTCGGCAGCGGCGGCGGCTTGCGCCCGTGGCCGAGTGCTCGCAGCGCAGACCGCCTCGCTCGCAGCCGTCGCAGCGAGCTCAGCTAGCTAGCTGCCAACGGCGGCCGGCACGCCTGCGACGCCAGCGATCCCAGACGTGGCGCTGCGTCCTCCCTTCTTCCATCCGGCCTTTTCCTTTTTCTCTCCTCTCTCTCCCAAGGCGGCGGGCCTTGCCGAACTAACTGTAAACGAACTCAGCTTCGCAGCGCACAGGCAGGCAGCCAGCCAGCCAGCCAGCTCTGCGCCCTCCCTCCTCGCCAGCGGCCAGCCAGCCGGCCTCGCCAGGCTCGCGCGCCTCGGCCCCGCGCGCTGCAGACGGCTCGGCTGCTGCGTCTGCGCTGGCGCCGCTCGCGCGTGCTGAGCGAGCGCAGCACGGCGTCGTGCAGCAGCACGTGCACCTCCTTCTTGATTTGATCTGATTTGATTTGATTTTAATTTCTTTTTTCTTTTTTCGAGTTCGTTCTCCTCTCTGTTTCCCTTCTTTTGCATTACATTTTTACTTCCACCTGCCGCATGCATACTATACATTTTATCTATCCCGATAGATTCGGGTTCGTGGGAGAGTTTTTTTGCGAGTTCTCGCCTCGAGAGCGCCCGGGGAAGAAACCGCGCTCGCCGCCGCTGACCCCCCCCCGCTCTGCACGCTCCGCGCTCACACGCGCTGCGCGCCGCTGCCCTCCGTTCTCCGCGTCCGGCTGTTGCGCCTGCCGGGCTCTGGCCGCCTGCTTCGCGAGGCTCGCGGCCGCTCGATCGCGCGCGCCCGCCAGGTCGCTGCTTCGAACCTGCCTGCCTGTGTTCTTTCCTTCTATATTTTTTTCTTTCTTTCTTTCCGTTTTTCTTTTATTCTTCCTTTCTTTCCGTTTTTCTTTCTTC
Organism: Schizochytrium sp. CCTCC M209059; assembly: GCA_000818945.1. Classification (NCBI taxonomy): domain Eukaryota; class Bigyra; order Thraustochytrida; family Thraustochytriidae; genus Schizochytrium; species Schizochytrium sp. CCTCC M209059. The sequence continues at coordinate 149,337 of KN805407.1, forward strand.
TTTACTGTCTGTTTTCCTTCCCTCTGTTTTTCTTTCCCTCCTTTCCTTCTCTCTCTCGGTCGGCCGTTCGTCCGCCCGCGGCCGCCTCCTGCGCCGGCCCTGCCCGCCCCGCCTCCTCCCGGCCCTCGTCTCCAAGCAGGCGAGGCCAGGCAGGGCCAGGCCGGGCCAGGCGAGCACGCAGGGCACGAAGCGCCCGTGCGTCCGCCCGGTCCTCCCTCGCTTCGATCGATCGATCCCTCGATGGCGATCGACCGACCGGCCGACCGACCATTCGTGCGTTCGCTTTGTCTTTCTTTCTTTCTTTCTTTCTTTCTTGCTTTCTTTCTTTCTTGCTCGCTCGCTTGTTTTCGCGCTCGAGGCCAGCCCGAGCAGGCGCGGCGCTGGCGGGGGCTGGTCTTCCTCGCGCGGGGCGGCCGCGTGCCAGGCGCGGCGGGCATGGAGGGCTGGCACGGCGGGCGGCAGGGCCGGCTGGACGCACGGCGAGCGCGGCGAGGAGGGAGGGGAGGGAGGGAGGGAGGGAGAAGGAGCGCGGAGACGAGCGAGGAGGCGAGAGGCCGCGAGAGGCCGCTCGCCTCCTCTCTCTCCCTCTCTCCCCCCCCCCCCCCCTCTCCCTTCTCCCTGGCCTCTCCGCAGCGCCGCGCCCACTGGCCGCCGCCGCCCGCAGCCCGCCGCCCCACACCTGGCCGGGCCAGCCTCTGGAACGCCAGCTGCGCGCGGCCGGAACCGCGATCACGCCCTGCCTTGCGTGTGGTGCTATGCTCTTCTTGTGCGCTGCTCTTGTGCGATGCGATGTGCTGTCTGTGATGTGATATACTGCAGGCACTGCGCGAGCTCGCTGCAGGCACTGCAGCCGGTCATCTCCGCGTGACTGCGGCTGCGACGCGGCTCCGCCGGCTGCCTCCGTGCGGGAGCGAGGCGCAGCGAGGCGGAGCGAGGCGGAGGCGCGGCATGATGGAGACGCGGCCGACCGAGAGAGAAAAAGGAAGGCCGGACCCGACGGCGCCGCTCCCGCGATGCGACGGCTAAAAGACAGCAGCAGCGCAGAGGCCAGAAGAGCAGAAAACAAGCCAGAAGAGCGGCCAGAGGAGCAAAAAGAGCTCAGCAGAAGAGCGCAGGCCGCCGCTGGAGGGCGAATCAGACTGGTGCGGGAAAGCCGCGACCGTTGGTGCCGGCCGCCGCCTTAGCTTCGGTCGCGGGGAGCCCAGAGGGGAACACCTGGACAACGGTGCGGATGTCGCCCGGGGACTAGGCAGCGCTTAGAGAACGCTACGGGCTCCACCGCACCCGATGTCCGCAGCGAGAGCGGCTGCGGGCACTGCTGCAAAGCAGCCTCGCCACGATCACTGGACGCATGGTCTCCGTCGCGGGAGCGCATTGGCCGCTACTTTCAGCGCTGCGGGCCGGACTCGAGGGTCCCAGTGCCCGCACCTCACCGCTGCATAGCTTTCGGGGCTCCTCCCCGGTCAGCCCCCGGCCGTATACCTAGCTCGAACTTCCCCGCAGCTCGTGCTGGCTGCGATTCCTTGGGGCTTCTGGGGGGGGGGGAAGAGCACCGCCGCGTCTTGGTCCGCACTTGCGGGACCGAGGAGCCGCCCACATCACCCGTCCTTTTCTTTACTTTCTTTTCTTTTCTTTTCTTTTCTTTTTTCCTATTTCTCCCCCCCTTCTATCCATTCGAAGTCCATCCTTCCTTCCCTGCCTCGGGCTTCAACGATCCAAGCTGCCCCGGCGCACTGCTGCAGCCAGCCGAATCCTTTCTAATCAATCAACCAACCATCCAACCAACCAACCTCCTTCCTGGCCGCCGTCTGCAGAGCAGAGCAGAGCAGAGCAGAGCAGAGCAGAGCAGAGCAGAGCAGTGCATTGCAATGCCGTGCAGTGCAGTGCAGTGCAGTGTGTCCACTTGCTTGCTTCATCCCGCCCTTCTTCTCATTCACCCCCGTTCTCGGCGACGCACGCTCCGCCCCTGCGTCGTGCCTGCGCGCCTGCGAGTCCGCCTGCGTGCCTGCCTGCACGCGTGCAATCAACCGCGTGCGCCGCTGCTCCGGCTTGGCTGGCTGGCCTCGGCTCCTCCGCTCTCTCTCCCACTCTCGCACCGTCAGTCAGTCTGCACCGCCAGCAGCAGCAGCAGCGGCAGCAGGCGGCAGGCAAGAGCGGCCAAAGGCGGCGCGCGCGCTCGAGTCCAGGTCCGAGTCCGCCGGCCTCCGACTCCGGCTCGAGCTCCGCGTCCAGAAAGCCCAGCCCGAGCCCCAGCTCCAACCGACCCGAGCGCGTGCGACCATTCGCGGCGCGAAGACCTCCGTCTCCACGCGCGTCTGGCGCGGCGCGGCGCGTCATACGTGCGTAAGGCGCATGATATCATTCATGTACGTACGTTTGTGCTACCGCACCTGGCAGGGGTGGGCTCGATACCTTCGTTTTTTCCCGGCCAGGGAGGAGCTCGCAACCGCGTGTGGCGCACGCAACGCTGCGACATCGACATCGACATCGACGCGACGGCGAGCACGGTTGCAGGTACGAGGGTGCGGTGGATAACGTGCTCTGATGCGATCTGATGTGATGTGATGTGATGTGATGTGACGTGATTGTGTGTACAGAGCAGTCGCTGCTGGAGGAGACCAGCCGAGAAACCCTTGCGATCGTGCGAGCGTCGGAGCAGGCCTACTGCTGGTTTTACCACCGAGACCAGTCAAGACATAGCCACCTAGGTCTAATACCCCTCTCTCTCCCCCCCCACGGAAAGGGGATGGGGAGACGCGGAGCGCGAGCTCACAGGTCGGCCAGCGCTCAAGTAAGGCCCTCGTCACAAGGGAAGATGGGGCCTTGCTCTGCCACTGGGGCCTGCCTGTTCACAGGTATTACAGGCCCAAGCATGTGAATCGTTTTGCATCTCTCACAAGTGCACTTGCCGCTGCGCCAGTAGCATGGAGCGCTACGTTCGTGAGGTGCAGAAAATGAAGAGTTTGCCGGCAAAGAAGATAGAACGAATGACAAGTGTGCTGCTCAGCAAGAAGAATGGCAAAGAAAGGAAAACTCCTCTTCGAATTGTTGCTTTCATCGCATGATTTTTTTCTTTTGTGTTCAAGTGAGGATGAAGAGGAATGGAAAGATATACTTTGGCTCGAGGACCTAGGTTGCGCTCATTTCTCTTTAGCAGATTACTTGGGAAAGGGAACAACGATGATGCGACAAGCTATGTCCTAGAATCCAAATCATTCGATCAACCCCTTGTCAAGTGCGTTGGCAAATATAAAGTAATGGCACCAAAAATGACAACTTTCGGCTTGAGCCATTAAAGTATGCAGCACGCATCGCACAATCGTTCTTCGATTCGATAGACACTGCACAGCACCCATGGACGCCTTTGCTGCGGATTTCTCACGTGTCGTTCCTCGCCTTTTTCGCTTCAACTAGATCATATCGAGGCCACGCGCTTAGTTCTTCTTTAGCCAAGCGCATTGCAGAGGCACACAGGATCGATCTTATAGCTGTCAAAGAGCAAGAGCAAGCACGCAGCGCAGCGCACACTGCGCTGCACAAAACAGGCACCTCTCATGGTGTCGTGGGTCTTACGTGCTCAGTTCTTCTATAACCAAGCGCATTGCAGAAGCACACAGGATCGATCTTATAGCTGTCAAAGAGCGAGAGCAAGCACGCAGCGCAGCGCACACTGCGCTGCACAAAACAGGCATCTCTCATGGCGACATGGGCCTTTGCATCGTGACAACTCAAGAAGATGGCGCTTGAGGTCTGATTCATCTTGGCAGTGTATCGTGCGCTGCCAGTGACACGAAGAAGGACCTTGTAATGTTCGACTTTGTTTTTGATGCCACTGCCCACGCAAAGCTTTCATCGCAACGGAGATTTGTGGCCCAGCGATTCTCCCTCACACAATTCGTTTTACAGTCTCAGGAACAATTGTTCCAACAAGGTATACGTACAATGACGCTCTTTGTCTTTATTTGTTTTTATTTTGATCTATAGGGTAAAAGGACGGTAGCCTTCTGCCGCGATCATGCGCGGTTGGTGCCGACATGTAGAGCGACTGCTTGCAACGTCACTCTGCGTACTCTCGCGGCGATGCGTTGACCCCCGGGCCATTATCAATTCACCCTTGTCAGCAAGTGTGATGGGCATGTACATATCCGCCAGACAGCTCAAATATGTGTCGGAAAGAATGACGAGAGTTTCGATTTAATAAAACAGGTCCTGCACGCTCGCGCGCACCGGGGCCTTGCACAGCCATTGGTCTCCAACAAAGAATCCAAAAGAAACCAAAAGAAAAAGAACGCAACTAATCAATTACGAATTCGATATCAAGCGCTGAAGCTGGCTGTCGCCTTCCCCGCAACCACATTCATACACACAGGACACGCGCGCGCGGACGAAAAAGCCCCTTTTTTCACAAAATTACTCGGCAGTCAAATCAGGTGCTCTTAGCCTGCTTGTGAATGGACATGCGGATGCTAACGTACGAGACGATGTAGACGAAGGCATCGAGAGCAATGAGAATGCCAAACTTTTGCCAAAGGTCGTCGGCATCCAGCTCCTGCAGCTGCAAGTACTCTTCGCCAGAAATCGTCGTGCCGTCCGCTTGAACCAGTGTGCGCGGCTCAAACTCAACAATGAGAAGACCGCTGAGCGCATACTGAAACGGACTCAGCCAGTAAAGCCAGGTAAAGTAGTACGGGATCTCCGAGTATGGAATGAGAAATCCGCAAAAGAGTAAAAGAGGCATCACCACTGGAATCATCTTGCTCTGCGCATCCTGCACGTTCTTGCTCGTGCTGCCGAGCATGAGACCCAAGGCGGAACCAAAAGCAGTAATGAGCATCGTGCCAAACAGATACAGAAAGTACTGGCGCGCAGACGGGTAAAGACCCACAATGGGGACCGCAACAGAGTACGCCACGCTACTGAGCATGTCAAAGAGCAAGTTGTTGATCACCTGCGCCGTGAAAAGCGCAGAAACAGTGTAGGCGCCGTTGCGGAACTCGCGCACAAGCAGCGGGCGCGTAAGCGGAATCACGAGAATCGAGGCGAAAGCTGTGTCAAAGACAGCCGAAATGACCAAAAAGAAGAGCGGCGAGGTGGACGTAAACGCCGAGCTCACCGAGTCCTTGCGCGCCTGGTTGATAAAGACCACACCAAGCAGAGCGCCAATGGCCAGCTTCATAAAGAACATTTGCAAGAACTTTTCCTTGTCGCGAATCGTATCCTCGAAAAAACGCTTGTAAAGCGTCGTGAACTGGTGCAACCACCCGTTCTTGGCCGTAATGCTCTCGAGCTGCTCCGCAGACACGCCAGCGCCGGCCACCTTGTTATGCTTGGACGTGTCGAGGTTCTCGCGCGTAGCATCATCCAGAGCCGCCCATTTGTCGGCGAAATACTGGAGATCTTCCTCGTCGCGGGCCTGGAGTTCACGCATGTAGTAGTCGAGCGGGTTCTCGAAAGCGGGCGACTTGAATCCGATCGACTTAAAGTAGTCGTGGAGCGGCTGCTGCGCCTGGCCATTGTACACGACGCGGCCGTGATGCAGCATGAGCAGCTTGTCAAACGAGGTGAAGAGCTTGTAGCTTGGCTGATGGATCGTGCAGATAACCATCTGGCCGTTCTCCTTGGCCAGGCGCCGCAAAAGCTCTACTACACCCTCGGCGGTCGTCGAATCGAGGCCAGACGAGGGTTCATCTACGAGCAGAATGCTCGGGTTCGTCACGAGCTCGGTGCCAATAGACACGCGCTTGCGCTCACCACCACTCACGCCGCGACGGTTCTCGTCGCCGACAGGCGTGTCCTTGCACTTGTTCAAGGCCAGGTCCTTGATCAGGCGGTCCACGACGGCCTCCACCTCTTCTGAACTCGATGACTCCGGCAGCTTAAGCACCGCGCTGTAGCGCAGCGCCTGACGAGGCGTCAGCGCGGGGAAGAGAATGTCGGCCTGCGGGATCACGCACACCATTTGCGAGTACTGCTTGGGCAGCGGCTGGCCATTGAGGAACATGGCCTCGTTGCCGTTCTGCAACGTTGCGAGAAGCGAACTCTTACCGGCGCCACTGGGGCCCATGAGTGCACACAGTTCGCCAGAGACGAACCTGGCGTTGATGCCGTACAGGATGCGCTTGTCTGCGTACTTGCACATGCCCTTTTTGATCTTGACGTCGCGGTTCATATCGCGCAGTTCCATCATGAACTCGGGGAAGCTCGTCGTCGTTTGCCTCGGCATCTGCTGCACCTCCTCGGCGACGGCGGCTTCCGCGTCGCCCTTCTCCAGGTCCATGGTCTCCCCCGATGCCGACGACTCGGTGCGGTCCTCCTCGGCCGGCACGTTCGTCGTCGTCGGCGTCGGCGTCGTCGTCGTCGCCTGCGCGGCCTCCTCGCCCTCGCTCTCTGGCTTGATGCCCAGCATCGCGCCCGCGGCTTCCTCTCGCTCTCGCTCTCGCCCTCGCTCTTGCTCGCAGTCTCCGCGCGCGCGCACGGGGCTCTCGCTCGGGGCTCGCTGCGTTGCGGGTTTGCCGCGCCCTCCTTCCTCGCGGGCTGCGGCGGCGAACAGTGAACGACCGCGGGCAGCCAACGCCTCTCTCCGGGGAACTCTATAACTGCTCACTCCGCGTATAGTAACTTTCTTTCTCTCCTCCTTGTTCCTTCCTTCCTAGTTAAGCAGCTTCATTCCCTCCCTCCTTCCTGCTGTGCGTCGCGCGCCGTCGACGCCCGGGGGCGCGCTGCGTCTCTCCGCGGGCGACCGTATCCACACTCGCGGACTACCCCCCTTCACAGGGCTGACCCTCGGTGAGCGGCGGCCCTTGTGGGGTGCGCGGGAGGAGCTTGCGACGCGGGACCAGAGACGGGGACGAGGCGGGGCCGGCGGCGCAGCATGAGCGGGGAGACTCGCAGCGTGCCCCGGTCGTCACTCGGCCGGTCTAATGACGCGAACATCGAATCGATCCTCGATCGATCCGCGGCGGCTGCGCTGCGACGGCGTCTTTCGCGGCTGCGCTGACAGGACGCGCGATCCCGCGCTCCTCCGACCGACCTGTCTGTTGGAGTTGCGAAATCGATCTCGAGGAAGGGCGCTGCGAGCAACAGCAACTGCAAGTTTCGGGATCGCTCCCAGCACCTGAGTCGGGAGAAGGTCGGCGCCGTTAGGAGTCCGCTAGGCCGGCGCTAGGCCGCCCTGGCCCCTTTTTCCAAAAAAACCAAACTCCGTCGGCCAGTCAAGATGTAGCAAAGAAACCGCCGCCGCAGCTGCAGCTGGCCGCCTCCACACGCGCCAAGGCGCGGCACGCGCGTGCAAGCACCGGAGGCAGCGGATTTCGAGCTCTTCGCGCGTCTGCACCGCTCCTCCCAGCGTGTACGGACACCTAACCACCGGCCACTGCAGCCACTGGTCAGAGGGGACGATTTGCGATTTTTGCGATTTGCTCACGGTGCGCCGCGCCACAGCCACCGTGCCGCACGGCCAAGCGACTGCTGCTGCTGCTGCTGCTGCTGCTGCTGCTACTGCTGCTGGAGTCTTTCCGGCTGCGGCGGCTGCGGCCCTATGACGCCTCGCGCGCTGTCGCGTCGGCACCGAGGCGAGCGACATCCGTGCAAGCCCATGTTGAGCTTGAAGAGGGACGCGCGAGAACACACAGCTGTGGGACAGGGACGCGCGACAGCGGACAGAGGGGTGCGGGGCGGTCCGGGGGGCGCGAGCTGGGAGCGAGTGGTGACCGATTTCGCAGCCAGCAGCAAGCAGGCTGTGATGGCGATGGTGATGGCGAAGATGGATGAGGATGGTCGGCGATGGGGATGATGATGGATGGGGATGAGGAGCGTTGAGAAGTGATGAAGATGATGATGAAAGAGAGAATGGGATGAGGATGGCGATGGCAATGGAGAGAGATGCGGCGAGGAGATGCGGCGAGGAGCGCGCACGAGGACGCGATGTGGGCGGGCAATAGGTGGAGAAGCGGCAAGGAGACGATTGCGAAGCGGCAAGGAGACGATTGCGAAGCGGCAAGAAGACGATTGCGAAGCGGCGGTCCTGATCTCGGTGAATGGAGATGCAAAAGTCTGCTGGCTGAAAGTGAGTGTCTGCGACGAATGATCGTAGGTCTCGTCCTGCGAAGAGGATCATTCTGTGTGCGTTCGCGAAACTTTTTGCATCTTATATAGTATGAGGGCAAACTGCAAGGAGGCCCTTGGCCCAGCGTTTGCACAAGACATCGAGTGTGGTCCTTGTGCATCTAGGTAGTCGCTTGATCTCGAACCAATCTTATGACATCGTGGACCATTGACACTTGGCAAGCACTTCTTTGCGATACAGCCATGCGCTCATGTCATCTCAATGTCCTGAAGCACAGGGGGGGGGGGGGGGGACGATCTTGCACGCTGAAACGGAGTTACTTCATTGTGAATATGCGGGCCCTTGCCACACTTGCAACCAACATAGGACTGCTTTTTAGGGCGTGCGTGGCCGCGGCGGCCCTGGAGGGGATCAACGGCTTCGATACCAGCTGCAGCAAACACGTTCTCTCCGCTCTGCTCTTCTCTGCTCTGCTCTGCTCTTCTCTGCTCTGCTCTGCTCTTCTCTGCTTCGCTTTGCGCTTTGCACACTCCTGCCGCGAGAGGCGCAAGCAGCCTCCGTGCTGCCCGAGGTACAGGTACCCTTTTGGTTCAAGAAGTTATACGTACCTGCCAAGTGGCATCGAAGCGATTCTCAGAGCGGCATCGCGCGGACAAAGCGAGCGAGCGAGCGAGCGAGCGAGTGGACGCGCGGACAAAGCGCGCGAGAGGCCCGAAGTGAGGCGTGAGAGGGCGACGCGGCGTCAGCTGCCAGCTGCGACGAGCAAGAGAGAACGGACCTCAAGATAACAGCCGACGCGGGCGTGCGAGCTGGCCGTGCGTGAACACATACCTCTTTTTGCCAAGGCTGGCCTTTTTGTGTTTTCTTGAAGACGACGAACCATGAAGAAGTTTTCTGCGCGCATGAAACTGGCGTCACGCGCCCAGCGTGCTGATCGGGCGCCTTCTTCTGTGCACGGTGTGGCCGACGAAGATGGCACCGCATCCAACGATTCCGAAATGGTTGAGGTCAATGACATTGCTGACGATCACGGTTGTCAACTGGAGGAGAACCCGTACAACAACGACGACGACGACGACGACGAAGACGACGAAGAAGAAGAAGAAGGAGAAGAAGCCCGAGACGAGGACGAAGAGGAAAAGGAGGATGGCGACGGCAATAGCGATCAAGCTGACAATGAAAATGAGGCACCCACAAAAGTGGTTGTGAGAGGAATTTCCGGACTGGACGCAACGGAAAGAGCAATCGAACTGATGCAGATCGGCGTCAAAGAGATCATGTACGTTACATTCTCCCCGATTCTCACAGAATATCCGTTTTACTTGACTTTGATTCGCAAGACTGACTTCGTATTCTCATTCATGAAACGATGAGCAGTCTCACTGATTGTACCATTGGCGACGAGGGCGCCGTGGCGCTCGGGAAAGAACTGGGCGAGAATACCTCACTCCTTATGCTTGGGTACGTTACAATCTCCGTCATCCTCTTTTTTGTGACGCTCCAAAGCTATCTTTCTTTGATTTGGCAGTCGACTCCCATGCGGGCAAAAGGCACAACATAACAACGACCCAAGAACAAAGTCTAACGTTTGATGATCACTCACAATCATCAGTCTTGCAAAAAACGAAATATGCGAAGAGGGCAGTGAGGCTCTGGCTGAAGCACTTCGCCAAAATAGCACTCTTGCATCGCTTTCGTAAGTTCGATCAGCCTCTAAAGGTCTCCGGCGGCATTGGCATGCATAAAAGCCGCTATGAATGATTAAAAGTGCAGCGAAAGGAGTCGAAGACTAATATATCCCTTGCACTGCGCGTATGAATGCAGACTTGAAAGCAACAACCTCGGGAAGGCGGGCCTCACTGCGCTCGCAGAAGCGCTAAACGTGAACACCACCCTCAAGACGCTAAGGTGAGTATGGTTTCGTAGATTCGCTATCGCTTTCGGGTTTCCGAGGCGTAGTTGCGCATGCCAAGCTAGACATTTCTTTCTCTCTCTTTATTGCAACACCAAAGGCTTATTTACGTGTCACAAGTCTCTGCGAGTGAAATGACAGCGTCGAGGCCACGGTTGCTCGAATACTAACAGATTCTGCTCTCTATCACTTCATCAACCGCAGTATAGGAGGCTCGAATTTTCGTCAAGATTCCAGCGGCGACGAGTATGCGATGGCGCTCGCAAAGACTCTTGCGCCAGATGCGAAGCTCGCGACTCTCAAGTAAGTTTGTGGTCGTGCAAAAGCTCTCGTGAATGTGCCACAATGACAACAGCTGCTCGGGGCGTTTAAAGGCCACGAAATGAGTCAAAACTGAAAAGTTCTTAACGTTCCTTGTTCATCATCTCCCAAAACGAAAAATACACAGCCTCCAGTTTGCCGACATAAGCGTAGTTGGATGCAAATCGATCGCAGCCTTGCTGTGCAAGAGCAAATATCTCAAGGAGATGGTGTAAGTGGGTCGCCGCATCCATGTTGGGAGGAGAGACTTATGGTCCACGAAATTGACATTATGCGCTCATCGCCGCGTTGGCTATGCTCAGTCTGCGTACGAACAACATCGGCGACGAAGGCGCTATTGTGCTCGGGGAAGCCTTGGGCGAAATGACGTCGCTGACATCATTAGAGTGAGTTTGGAAAAAGTCGACTCGTATTAGTGTTCCTCACTAGAGATAGTGAGACGATAACACACATGCACGCGTCAAGGTAAATGAATGCGTCTTCGAGAATTGACACTCACGCATTACGGTCACCGCCACAAAATATCTTACACAGCCTCCGATCGAACGACATTGGCGCTTTGGGGGCTGCGGGACTTGGTGACGGCTTAGGTGCCAACAAATCGCTACGTTTGCTAGAGTAAGTTTCAACAAGGAGCAGATCATGCAAATGGCATGTACAGATGCAAGATAGCGCATACGTTGGCGTCGCTGGCATCATCTGAGCAGACTCTTACATCTAATGCTCATCATCGCAATCGTTGTGCGCAGTCTTGAGCTCAATCTCATCAGCGACGAGGGCGCGGTTGGTATTGGCAAAGGTTTAAGCAGGAACGGCGCACTTGAGGAGATGAAGTAAGTTCAAGCGTCCGAGAAACCTCGTCTTGTGCACACGACAAGGGCAATGAGCGAAAACGCTGGAAAGAGGGCAAAGAAAAATGATGCGAAGAAAAGAGAAGCTGGCCACTAGGAAGAATACTGACGCTTCGAGCTCATTACATAGTCTTCGTAACTGCCAAATTGGCAGTGTTGGCGCTGCTGGGCTTGCGGAAGGCCTAGGCAAGAACACATCACTCAAAGTTCTCAAGTACGTTACCGTCGCAAATGAAAGGCATGGAGTTAGCATGATAGATGCGGGTAAACGCAAGTGTGCGGCAGCAGCGAAATCGTGAATGGCTTTTTTATCCACATGAAGCCAGGCAAGAATGAAGCTAAACTGATGATTCGCGATCCTTGCTTTCGTCTCTACTCACACGCAGCCTTGCCATCAACGAGGTCGGCGCTGCGGGTGCTCAGGCGCTCGGGCAAGCATTGAGCGAGAACACTTCGCTCGCGAGTCTAAAGTACGTTGGACGCTGAGTCACTCAAGTCGGAAATGTTCCAATTGATAGTTCATGCAATGCAGGCAGCGTGGATACACAACGAAATGGAGAGTCTTTACTGACTCTATGCACGCGAGTCGACAAACAGTTTGGAGCGCAACATCGTTGGCGCCTCAGGCGCTATTGGGCTCGGAGAAGGCTTGAGCCAGAATAAGTCTCTTGCGTCGCTGAAGTGAGTTGGCTGCGAATGTCCGATTGCCTTGTGGCTTGAATGCGCGTGCATTGGCAGAAAGTCGGTGTGGTGGTGACAGGACAAAGGCGTTCTGCAGACGTTGGAAACTGACACTCTTTTTGGTCGTTGCCACAACGCATCAACATAGCTTGAGAAGAAACGAGATTGGCGACGAGGGTGCTGTTGGTCTCGGGAAAGCCTTGGGCAAGAATACCTCGCTCAAGGAGTTGAAGTAAGTTAGCAATTGGCTTCCGCGAACAAAATCGAATAGGGAGCAGACTGGAACGCCACCCAACATGTAGGGCAGCCATAGAGCTCACCACGCGCTGATGATCACTCCCAGTCTTCAATCAAACGCCATTGCAAATAAAGGTACTGTTGCCCTTGGAGAAGGGGTTGGCGAGAGCAACTCGCTTACCTCGTTGGGGTACGTTTTCGTCTGTACTTTCCCTAGCTGCCACCCAAAGTGCCATAAAAAAGGCAAAAAGTCCGGATGTGTGGCGGGTGGTGGGGGTTGTGGTTCGTGGTGGTGGACAATAGAGCGGCAGGGGCGCTCAAGCGCAAGATTTTTACATGGCTGAGAAGTCAGGAAGATTGTGGACGGCACTGACATTCCGCTTTCGCTACCTGGAATTTCGTACACAGTCTTTCTGTGAACAAGATCGGCGGTGCGGGCGCTGCTGCACTCGGGAAAGCTCTTGCGAAGAGCAAAACGCTGTCGACCTTGACGTAAGTTGAGCGTGATTACCTTCATCCGTAGCCTGGATCGCTCTGCATGCGTTGCGGGATAAACCAAGAGGACATAATTACATGAAGGGAAGGGCTTGAAACCCGAAACTGACGATTGTTTTTACCTAACATCCACTGGATGCGAGTAGACTGGAGTCTAACGACATCGGTGACGACGGTGCTGTCGGGCTCGGGAGAGGCTTGGCCCAGAACAACTCGCTGACCATGTTATAGTAAGTCCCAGGCTCGACCTTTTCGAGCTCATGCTTAATTTCTCGAAGGTTGCGTTAATTTGGAACGATAAGTGGGCGCCATACTTCTGGGCATATGTAGCGACTGACATTCTGCGTGCGCATCGCCATGTTCCATCGTTTGTTCGCACTCACAGTCTCTACGGCAACGAGATCGGTGACGAGGGCGCCATTGGGCTCGGAAAAGGCTTGGCCAAAAGCAACTCGCTCACGGACTTAAGGTAAGTTGCACTCTATTTTTCTTTTGTCAGAAATCGGCATTAATGGATGCACGTGGGCGGTTATAATTGCCATACACACGTGCGCTTGTCAAAGAAAACAATCAGAAAGACACTGACCCTTTGCGCTCCGCAAATGCGCAGTCTTGTCGTCAACGCGATCGGCGACCTGGGTGCTGCTGGGCTCGGGGAGGGTTTGGGCAAGAACAAGTCGTTGACCTCGTTAGAGTAAGTATGAGAGCAATACCGCGCAGGATGAACTTGTTCTGACGGATCATTACCACAAATTACATAATGAATAAGCCTTGCTACAAACCTGATTGGCGCTGATGGAGCTGCTGCTCTCGCAGATGGACTGGCCAAGAACAAGTCGCTCATCTCTCTCAGGTAAGCTGCAGCTGAAAAGTCGCAGTCCATTGGCGGCGTGTAGGTGGTACCAGCAAATGAAGGTTAAGCGCTGACATTGAACACTCTTCGCGCGAATCGTGCGTAGTCTCTCGGCCAATGAAGTCGGTACCGAGGGTGCTGTGGAGCTCGGAAAGAAGTTGGCTAGAAACACTTCGCTCCAAGTACTAAAGTGAGTTAGAGGATCTACATGAGATGCCAGGACGGTGGCAGCAACGAAGAACATCATGGCGGGAAAGCAGAAAGGCTATAGCAGCCGCCATGACAACAGAATAGACACTGACAGTCCGCGCGTCTTGTCACGCAACCCATACGCACAGTCTCCAATCCTGTGAAATTGGCGATGAGGGCGCTATTGCGCTCGGACACGGCATTGCCAGGCACAGCTCCCTTTCGCAATTCTTGTACGTTGACTCTTCCAAGCGTACTCAAAAAGGGGATCCAAGTCCGAGTCGATAAGAGTGGCAAAAACAGGATGACTTGAATAGACGACGCGACGGTGATGTGAGGATAGATACTAACGTTTTCTCGCTGTACCGCTCCAAAATAATCATGCACAGCTTCGCGTTTAACAAGATTAGCCCTCCAGGTGTCGCTGCGGTGGCGGAGTTACTTCTCCTTCACACAAACAGCTTGGCTATTGTCGGGTACGTTTACGAACAATCGAGGCACACCTTGTTTGTCTTCCATGCTGACCATCACGTGTCGCGTTAGAGGCCTGCCTGCACTTTATCAAGACCTGAGCTGGGACGAACTCTTCTCTTTGCAGCGAGGCGACGTGCGGGTGCAGCGAATTCGCCATAGTCTCTTTGACGTAGCAACAGGCCAATGGACTCAGCTCGCGCATACATTGGCAAGAACCTTGGCGCATATCTTTGCAACCTTTGTTCTCGTCCTCGACAAGGAGGATCCGGAGATGCACTCCCTCTTTGCTGACTACGAGCTGTGGCTTCAAGTCGGCGTAAGCGACGCCCACAAAGGCATGACATCTGCGGATGAGGAGAACGAACTTCCGTTGATTCATGCGCTCTTTGACTGTCATCAGACAACCACACAATTCTCCCTTCAGCAACGCTTTTGCGAAAATATTCTTGCTAAGCGCTTGCTTCTCAGAGATGGGCTGCTCATGATGAAAGCCGAGGACAGCGGTGGACGGAGCGTTCGTTCACTTGCATTAACCAACCAGAATACAAAAGAGTGGGCCAAAACCTATGGCACTTATCTTGATCGCTACAGTATCGCAAAAGGCCCCCCTGTCCACGAGTCCAAGACTTGCGCGGTGCACTATGCAACCGACATCCAGACGAACAAGGCGGTGGCACTCAAAATCATGCGTGACAAAGAGCAATATGCCCGTGAGATTTCTGCGCGCGACATCTCAAGAAAAGGAGAGGCGTCACTTGCGGGCTGCTTGCCGCTTCTACACCGCGAAGATCCCGACTTTGCTGCGCGTCTCGATGATGAGCGATGTCTGGTCATGCCGCAAGGCTCTCGTTCGCTTTTCGAAGCCATCAACACAGAGCGCTTTGCAGGACGAGACTTGCAAAAAGTTCGCACGATCGCGTACAAAATCGCGTTGGCCATCCAAGATCTCCACAACAGCGGGCGTGTCCATGGCGACATCAAGCCGCGCAACGCTGTGCGCGTGGTTCCTTCGAAGCAACACACGTTCTCTTATGACGATACGGGCGGCCGGGTCCAGGTACCCGATGCGTGGCGGCAGAACGTGACAGGAGAGCAGCTCAATGGTCCGCCCGACGAGGCGTGGCAGCTCATTGACCTTGACGCCTCGGCTCGGATTTTGAACACAGAGAGAGTTACGGAAAAGGTAAGCACCGGCTACGCAGCTCCCGAGCTGGCACAATGGCACTTTCTTCACCAGGCCAGCGCGGACAAGGCCCCCACTGTCAGTACGGCCTTGGACGTATGGGGCTTTGGCGTCGTTCTCTATCAAATGCTCTCCGGGACCAAGCTTTTCATGGTCGATGAATCTGACGATAACCTGGTGCATGGCCGGGAAAAGACAGAGCTCATGAATTGGCTTGCTCTTGACGATGAACGTCTTGAGCGCATCAAAGAACGCGAAATCAATGGCATGGGCAAAGGCGACGGTCTGAGAGCAGATGGTGCTGATGCCGTCGAGGCCGCTCGTGACCTCGTTCGGCTTTGCTTACGCGGCGACCCTACGGAACGCATCAACATGACGCAAATTATCGAGGATCATCCCTTTTTCGATTCCATGCGGCCGCAGAACTCATGCAGACCGGACAACGGCAAGGACGTCGCTACGAGCGGGAGTGGGCGAGACGAACATCGCAAAAAGAAGATGCGTTTTTCGCGTCGGGTGTTGAGTCTCCATAAGCTGGTCGTTCCGAGACGTTTTAGTCTTTTTGGTCGCACGACAAGTCCCAAACTTTTGAGAGACGGTGACACCGGCGATTTTTACGCGGATCATGGGCACAATGAGCTGACCGAGCTTTCCACGTACCACTTTTTCCTGTCGCACATGCAAAAACAGGCAGCAGAAATCGTCAAGAATCTTGCGTTTGGCCTCGAGCGATACCAGATGTCGGCTTGGACGGAGATGCGTGCTGCCGAAGTAACTCTTGCAAGTCTCCAGCGAGGCGTGCTTTCTTCGCAACGCTTTGTCTTGGTGCTGACGAGAGATGCACTGTTCCGCCCTTATTGTCTTGCAGGACTAAAGTTCGCCATTGACTACTTTTCCAGCATGCCGGGTGGGCTGCAAGAGCACATTTTCTTTATTGTAGAAGAAGACCAGCGCTTCAGCCCCTGGCACACGGGCATTGACGAGCCGTGGTATGCTGCGGACTGGGAAGAAGGCAATGTCGACCTTGATGACGAGATTGCAAGCGCTGGTGATCTCCTTCGCTCATGCCAGACACAGTACAACTCCGAGCAAACTTCATCTCGACGCAAGCAGCTCGATGAAGCTACGGCAAAGGCGAGATCTCTTCGTCGCACGCGGGATATGCGTCAGCTTCGCGAGTCTCTCGAAAACCTCGACTTTGACCCGGACGAAGTCTTTGGCCTCGCAGAAGATGCTCTGTCCCTTTGCAAGCGTATCCCGTATCGCCGACGTCTTTTCGAGGAGGATGCGATGCTGAGAGCGCTCGCTGATTATGCGGGGTTTCAGGTAAGTCCACCGCTTCGTCCATTGCTGGACCTAGAGGCAGGTCCTCTCTTCATCACGGTTGTAGCGAAGTCAGATTCGGAAATTGCAATAGAGCTTGTCGCCAAGCTCAACCTGAACGCAAATGCTAGCGTCCTGGCACGTCTATTTCAAGATGCCATTCACGAGGGTTCATCCGTGGTTATCGTCGTGCTGGAGCAAGATTGTCTCAACGATGTTCACGATGCCTTGACAAGCGAACGCCTGAGTGGGCTTCCTCTTTTGGCGGTGGCCGATGAAAGTACTTTTGATGCTGATGATGCGGAACACGTTGGCACATGCAGCCACGAGGTGCAAAGCAGGCTCTTCGATCATCTCGAGCTTTTAGCGTGGAGGTCAGATGCGGAAGTGAGAGATGGAGTGTACATGGTCGGTCATGAGCAGCCCGAGCTTATCGATGAGCTTTGCTCTCGCGCGGCCAAGCTCCGACGTGCGCAACGATGAGAACGAATAATCATTTAGGAGCCTACTTCTTTTATTGTTTGTATGAAACTTTTACACTGCAGCCCGGTCAGGAGTAATGCATGGATAGACGGTTAGCCTGCTAGACCTTTAGTTTGGTGTCGCGCATTGCAACGTCCAATCGCACAATCGCATGCACCCATGACAACATTAGCGCAGACATTGAAAGACCGACCACAAAGTTCTCAATTTTCCTTGGCCTGCTTGTGGATGGCAATGCGCACGTTAATGAAAGCGAAGAGAAACATGGCCAATGTCAGACCGCCCAAAACGCCGATGTCGCGCCAGTACTCGTCAACCTCGAGCCCGAGGCCGGCAAGGTACATGGAACCCGTGACTACATTTCCACTTGCATCAATCAGTTCCAATGGCCCGAATTCAGCCACGAGGAGCGCCGACAGAGACCATTGGAAGGGGCTCACATAGTACAGCCAGCGAAAGTAGATTGGAATCTTGTCGCGCCGGATCAAAAAACCGCAAAAAAGAAGCAGCGGCATCAAAACGGGTACGAGCTTGTTCTGCGCCTCCATGACATCTTTGCTTGTGCTTCCCAGCATGAGACCTAGAGCAGAGCCAAACGCAGTCATTACCATGCTCACCAAGAGATATTTAAGGAACTGGTCCACGGAAGGGTACAATCCAACGATAGGAATTGCAACAGCGTATGCTAAACTCGACAGCGGGTCAAAGAACAGGCTTGTACAGATCTGTGCCGCGAATAACGATGACACAGAGTACGCTCCGTTACGGAACTCTCGAACGAGGAGCGGGCGTGTCAACGGAAGAACTAAGATCGCGGCAAACGCAGTGTCGAGAATTCCCGAAATGACCAGAAAGAAAAGAGGCGATGTGCGCTCAAAAGCAGAGTCCAGCGATGTCTCGCGGGCCTGATTCACAAAGACGATACCAAGCATTGCTCCTGTCATGAGCTTTAGCATGATATTTTGCGCGAATTTCGTCTTGTCTCGGAGTGTATCTTGAAAGAAGCGCCGGAGCAAGGTTGTGAACTGATGCATCCACGAGTTTCGCGCCGTCATCTTTGCCATTGCCGCCTCGGAAACACCTGACGCACCCGCCGTGGGATGTCGTGGGGTGTCAAGAGCCTCTCGCTTTGCATCATCGAGCTCTGCCCATTTGTTGGCAAAAAAGTCTTGGTCCTCTTCCTCCCGCTCCTGCAGCACGCGCATGTAGTAGTCGAGAGGATTCTCGAATTCGGGAGACTTGAATCCAATCGAGATAAAGTAGTCATGGAGCGGCTGTTGCGTGCGTCCATTGTAAACGACGCGGCCATGATGCAGCAAGAGCAGCTTGTCAAAGGAGCAAAAGAGCTTGTAGCTCGGCTGGTGAATGGTGCAAATCACCATTTGCCCGTGCTCTTTGGCCAGCCGCCGCAAAAGTTCGACCACACCCTCGGCCGTGGTGGAGTCCAGACCCGAAGACGGCTCGTCGACGAGAAGAATGCTAGGATTCACGACCAATTCTGTGCCGATAGACACGCGTTTGCGCTCTCCGCCGCTTACTCCACGACGGTTCTCATCTCCAACGGGGGTGTCTTTGCACTTGGTAAGACTAAGATCGGAGATGAGGCGGTCCACCACTTCTTCAATTTGGCTGGCAGGCGCGCTCGAGGGCAGTCGTAGCATTGCACTGTAGCGAAGTGACTGTCGCGGTGTGAGCGCTGGAAAGAGAATGTCGGCTTGCGGAATTACGCACACTGCATCGCGGTAGCGCTGCGGAAGCGGTTGTCCATTCAGACGCATGGCATCACTCCCCTTGGCAATCTCTGACAGCAAGGAGCTCTTTCCCCCTCCGCTGCCGCCCATGACGGCACATAGCTCACCGGATGTAAATCTCGCGTTAAAGCTATGCAGAATACGCTTCGACACGCGTCTAAATCCCTTTCCTGGCACTTTGACATCACGCGACAGGTTGTGCAGCTCCAGCTCGAGTACAGGGGGCTCATCGGGCTCGGGCGAAACCTTTTGCGACGCCATCCTCTAGCTCGTACCAGACCGATGCGAACAACGACGCAAGAGAAACGACAGCCAGCGGCAACAGTAAGGTCGCAAAGGAAGTCACGCGATAAGGGACTGATGTCTCGGCTTGGGCAAGCTGCTGCGTCTCGCAATGTCGCGTCAGTACTTCGGAAAGAGCGGCCGAGATGGAAGTGAACGTTACACTTTGAATTCAGGCTCCGCCTTCACTGGGTAGGGTGGCCCCGTCAGACTGTGCTGCGCTTTGTTGTGCTGTAAGGAAACACTACATTCTGCGCCTGTCATTTTGGAAGGGCAGGTTACGTTCCAACGGATTTATTTTCATTTTTTTTAAACACGCTCGCTGCCTCATGCGAAGAGAGAGAGAGAGAGAGAGAGAGAAAGAGAGAGAGATCTTATAAGCCACCAGGGCAGACAACTGAAGAGACCAAGCAAATCTCAATTCGAGAGAAAGAAATATTGACTGGATTGAATACAAAGAGGAGAAAATTTATTCTGTCGCGCATTGTTGCAACGGCGACATTGCTTTCCTTCCTTCCGACGACACGCAAGCTCGCAAGCAAAGAAGCTAGCTAATAAAGCTCGCAAGCAAAAGGATGGTACTAGAACCCTGACAAAAAGCTGTCATACTATCGAGGAGCACTAGGCGCACGACCACCCGTGAATCGTGACACACCGAGCGCACAAAGAGATGCCAGAGACGCGAGCGCAAGCACGCGCACAGAGAAACCAATAAGAATCATGTTGCGGATCTCGCGGAACTCTTGCTTGTAGTCGCTCGCATTCTGATTCGCGTGCGGGAAGGGCGTTTCAGGTGCCGGGACGCCAAGGAAATGACACAAGGGACCCCAGCCATCACGCACACTATACTCGAGGAGCTGGTGCTTGGGCACAATGCGTCGCACACGTTCATTGTGCATTCGCAAGCGCAAACGATAAAGGTACGGGATGAAGCGCTCGGAGCCCATGCTAAATTTCTCCGAGGCATCAGCGACTTCAAAGACGCGAGCAAACTCGCTCGAAAACCAGGTGAGCCAGCGATAGCTCGATTCCACTTCCTTTTGTTTTCGGTACGATTCGATCCAATCGTCTTCGTCGCGCGTGAGGAGAATCACACGCGCGTCCGGAAAAGTCTGCAGCAGCTGCTCCCAAAAAGAAAACGCAGGCCCATCGGTAACGGCGTCCACGCCGGCAAACATGCCCACAAAGTCTGGTTCTTCCTCTCCATCCATCAAAATTTCATGCCAATCATCCAAGAGCACGCTCACCTGCTCGTCCGAGTCATACACGACGAGCCCCAGCTCGCTCAGCGCTGCCGCCAGAGAGGTCGTGCCCGTCTTGGGCGGCCCCGCCACGATGACCTTCATCCCAAACGCGGTCAATGTCTAAATGGGGTTTGTCTGTACGTATATACTCTCGTCCTCGGGGAGACCTCGCCTCCTCAGGCCTCGACGCAGACTGTGGCCGGTGCCAGAGCCAAGGCCACTGCAGGTCCGGGTCCAGAACCCGCTCCCTTTCCCCGTCCGGGATTGCTTGCGGGGTTGGCGTGACGAGAGGCCGACTGCGAGCTCGCACCAAGTTTTGCAGCACGTCTTCGCCCCCAACGCTGACGTCGTCCCGGGCGAGATTCGGGAAAGGGGTCTAAGACGCCAAGATCCGACCTATCTCAGGGTCCCGGGCGCGATTCGGGAAAGGGATCTAAGACGCCAAGATCTGACCTATCTCAGGGTCCCCTCCGAGTCGCTCTCTCTCCTTGGTCCATGTGGGCGCTATGATGGTGTTGGGCCCGGCGCGACTGGCTGCGCAGCGCAGAGCAGAGCAGAGCAGAGCAGAGCAGAGCAGAGCAGAACTGCGTCGAGGTCGACGGCGAGCTTGCGCGCGAGCGGAGGGCTAGGGCGCGAGACGCGAGACGCGAGACGCGAGGAGAGGGCGGGGTTGGAGAAGGGCGGGCCGAGAAAGAAGGCCGGGAAACCAGCAGGATGGCGGCCCGCAAGGGAGAGTCGCGGAGGAAGAGGTCTGCGCAGGAGCGCGACGCCCAGGACAAGGCCGCTGACAATAAAAAGGAAGAGGTCCAGGAGGACCAGGTCGAAGATGAGGAGCAAGACAGCGACAACGACAGCAGTGAAGATAAGGGCGAGAAGCAAGCCGACAAGGCGGACTCCGATATTAATGATGATGGTGATGATGAGGAGGAGGAAGACGAAGACGACGAGGACGAGGACGAGGACGAGGCCCAAGAGGAAGAGGAGGGCGAGCCCGTAGCGAAGCGCGCGCGGACCTCGGGAAACACGCGCAAGGTCATTGTCATCATCGATGACGCAACGCTCGAGCCCGTCAAGACATCCAAGGGGAGCTACGAGCTGCTCAACTGCGACGACCACATTGGGCTTCACAAAAAGCTCAACAAGGACATGAAGCGCTCGCGTCCCGATATTTCCCATCAAATGCTCTTGGCACTGCTCGACAGTCCTCTCAACAAAGCAGGCCACCTGAAGATTTACATTCGCACTTGCCAAAATATTCTCATTGAGGTCTCTGAGCACTTGCGCGTGCCTCGCACCTATAAGCGTTTTGCTGGCCTCATGGTCCAGCTTTTGCACAAGATGAAGATTCGCGCCGTTGATGGTAAAAAGACGCTTCTCAAGGTGATCAAGAACCCTGTAACGCGTCACTTGCCTCCTGATGCGCGTATCTTTGGCATGTCCGTCACGGGAACGCTTGTCGATGTCCACGAGTTCGTTCCTGCACTCGACGATTCTCGTCCGGTTGTCTTTATCTTTGGTGGTTTTGCCCACGGCCACATTCAGTCAGATTACGCCGAGGCTCATCTTTCTGTATCAGAGTACCCGCTCTCGGGCGCATGCGCCGTGTCTCGCGTGATGAATGCCTTTGAGCAAAAATGGAACATCATTTGATTTGTCTGTCGCCTCGCCTGGCACGCAGACATGTGTGAAAAATCGTATCAACCGCCACCTAGGAAAGAAGAGAAAGGTAGAAAAGAATAGTCGAGGAAAAAGAATTCTACTGCACATTTTTTTTTGGCTTGTTACCGCCGTCTTTGTTCCAAATTTTGTTGTTGTTCAAGTCTCGATGGCACGGATAGCCAATCTAAAGTCTCTCGTGCTCAGTACATTTTATTAAAGGAGACCGAAGTCGGGATCGAGTCGTTCAAGAAATTCATCAAAGTTACTCATGCGAAAAAATCATCAACTCCTTTACTTTCCACCGCACATACATGCTGTGCGCATATTGATGAAATGCTGGCTATTTGCGTCGAAAGAGAAAAGGCATTTCTTCCTTGACGATTGGACAAACAAGTAACAGCTTGCGAATCGATCGCTCGATTTTCTTTAGGTGGCAAGAATCTGCTGCTTGCTTGCCTTGCTTACAATGTTGATTCGCGGCCCAACTCAACTTGCGGATAAACAACTGCAATATGCTTGCGTCTTGAGGAACAGAAACCTACGCTTGGGTCGCGCTGGCCAATGAATCGGTAGAGGCCCGGCGATTCTTTGTTCTTTTAGCGGCCGTGACCGCGACCACGCACGACGATGCAGAGGGCGCACATCGAGTTCTTCGGCGACGGCCCGTCCAATGGATGACAGTTGTGGCGCCAAGGATGTTCACATAGCCGAGGGCTTGCTTGGAAGTGAAAGATCAATGGGAAAGAAAGAATAAAAGAGAAAGATTTGCTTTGATGTAGTGAGAAGGTATTAGCCAGTCGCGCGCCAAACGCCTTGGCGCATCGTCGTGAATATGCTCAAAAAATTACATTACTGCAATTCTGACTATATTAGCCCCCTTGGGACGTTAGGCACTCTTACCGTTGCGTGGATTGTGTGGCTTGGTCCGAAGCTTTCGAATGCGTAAAGAGAATTTTCAGCCTCGGCAACAAAAACGCAAACTGACTCGTTTTTTTCCACATCGGCGATGGGCCAGCTGTGCCACAAAAGAGATCAGTCTCTTTGTTCTAGCTGTCCATTCAAAAAGCTACTCATATGAATCGTAGCAGAGTCCAGTCAAGTCAATGTAAGCCGAGTCGCGTCATATGTTTGTCCTGTGCTCTCGACGCACAACAAAATTTCTCGTTGAGCAAGGCAGGGTGCGTACACAATAATTTGACTTGATGAAGAAAACACCGAGTATCGTTTCGGCAAGAATGTATGCAAGGATTTCTTGGCAATTCGTAGGTCCAAGGGGCGAAACTGAGACACATATGGTATTGTTTTCCCTTGGTATCTCATTCGTCGTGAGCCGAGTCATTGTCTTTGGTTGACGCCGCCTCGTCCTCCTTGTCCTCCTTCAAGTCGTCGTCGTCGTCGTTCAAAGCATCCGTCTCGCACGCAGCCCCCAAGGCATTGTGGTAGACCCAACGAAGGTCGAAAGCCATGTCAAACCAATAATTCACCGCGACCGTGAGACGGGTCTGTGAAGCGCGATGAAGCCACATGGCCGGAAGATACAAGATCTGGCCACGTTGTACATGGCACTCTACGAGTGCTTCCGTGACCTGAGGAGAGAATTGCTCAGGCTGCGTCACTGGATCGTAAGGAATCCATGGCACGGATGCCGCCGGGTCGTCGCGCACAGCGGCCCAAGTGCCGTGGACATCGCGCTGCCACGTCGCAGCTGGAAAGGAGGCCTCCCCGAGAAAGAGTGCAGGGTGAAAGCAGGGCGGTAGCAAATGAAAGACCTTTTCGCCCTCGATCACCGCATAAAAATTCTCAAAGTGATCGAGATGCATCGACGAGACCGCACGCTCGTCCCCAATCCACAAATTACACGCTTCAAGGGGTCCAAAGGCCGCCTGCGCGAGCGCAAAGCCGTCCGGAAGATCAGCCTCAAGAAAAGGGAGCTCTTGGCGCAAGTTGTCATTCTGATGTGACAAGTAAGGGACGCCCTCGCCGTCTTGATTCGCGACGAGGTCGCGGTCGGTGCCATGACCCAGCTTGTCAAAGAACTCCTGCATGGTCATTTCCACCTCGGCAGGCTTGACAAAGACGCCATCCCGCACGCAGTCGCCGTGCCCCCCCGGCGTCACGTTCACGTGCAGTTTCTGGCTCCCCGCCGCCCCGCACAGGTACGCCGGGTCCCACTTGCGCGCCGCGGGCCACTCGTCCACGAGGCCGTCGATGACCACCGGCCGGTTCTGCGCGACATACTCGCGCAGAAACCTCACCGCGTCCAGGCCCCGCTCCACGGGCACGCGGCCTCCGGGCGGCGCCCAGTGGTACGCGGCCTCCTCGCCCAGCGCCCTGCGCAGCCGCCCCAGCGTCGCCGACCTCCGCGGGCCCGGCGCCCTCGCCCTCGCCGTCGTCTCCATGCCGTCTGCCTTGGCGCTCTGCATCATCGCCGTATCATATCAGCCCCGCGCCGCGATCCCGCGCATCACGACCGGCGCGAGGCTGCTCTGCGCCGCTCTGCGCTGCTCTACGCTGCGCTGCTCTGCGCTGCGCTGCGCTGCGCTGCGCTGCTCTGCGGACGCGCGGGCCCGGCCTGCCGGGTCTGCCGGGTCTGCTGGCGGCGCGTGTATGCGGGCGCAGGCATGCACACGGGCTTGCAAAGTCGCGTCGAGTGAACGGGTGTTTGAGAGAAGATGAGGAGAGGCGCCACCGTGCCAGCTCACTTATCTTGGGCGCGGGCAGACCGGGATCGCGGCGGCGCCTGCGGCCTCTGGGCGAGATGCGCGGCCCGGGCATGGTCGGCCTCAGCCGCGTGGACCGCGAGCACCTGCGGCGGCGGCAGCAGCAGGCGGCGAGCGAATGGCGGCGCTGGGGGTTCTTCGTCGCGACGGCCGTCGTCCTGCTCGTCTTTCTCACCGTATACCCGAACGTAGCGCCCGAGGTCAAGACCGGGGGCGTGCAGCGCGTGCTCCCGCCGCCGGGGGGCGTCGCGCTGGCCTCTGCGGACCCGGGGGCTCTGGGTGGCCTCTTCGCCGCCGCTGTCGTTGCGCCCGAGACCAACATCGAGCCAGAAACGGGCGCGAACCAGGGGCTCCGTGGCGCTGCTGCTGAGGCCTCTCGCGCAGCGGGGTCGGCCACCATCGAAGACGAGCAGGCACCGGGAGCCGAGGCCTCTCTTTCTTCTACTGCAACATCAGCATCATCTTCAGCATTATCTTCATCTTCATCATCTGCTGGCGCTGCTAATAATGCTGGTGCGGAAGGAGGTGATGCGCCTTGGGTCGATGAACAGACCCTCGAGATCGACCCGTCCCCTCCAAGTCAAGACACCACACCTGGGTCGATCCTGTCCGAGGACATTGTCATCTCCTCTAGCAAAACTGAAGACGAAGTATCGCCCGTCACGACAACGACTTCGACGATGGACGCTGGTACTCCCGGTGGAACGCGCCAAGAGCTGACAAACGCCTTGCAAGAAGGCAAGCTGAATCCAAGCGTTGCCAATGATCGAGGTTCAGAAAAGACCGACACGAGCTCCGACCCGGACGCCTCGCTGTCGTTTCTTACTCCGGCAGACGGTCTCCAAATTGGCAGCGTCCCGAGCACACGCACGAGCTCTTCTCCTCAACTTGGCGACACCACTACGAATATCGCCGGCGATATCTCTATAACACAGTCGCAAAGACAAGATGCTGCGCCAGCTTCCGAATCGGCACCGGTCGCAACGCCCCCACCGACCGAGCCGCCGACCGAGCCGCCGACTGAGCCGCCGACCGAAAAGCTGCGCGATGCCAGCGAAATTCCGACCCGCAACGCAGCCCTTGTGATTCTCTCGCACAATCGACCCGACAATCTTCGACGAACCCTCGAAGCGCTCGTGCGCTTGCCCGAGGCAGGCAAAGCGTTCAAAATCTTTGTCTCTTGCGACTACCCAGCCTTCGTGGAGGAGTTTCGACGCGTTGCAGAGGAACCAGCGATCAAGGGTCTGGTCGAAGAAGTTTGGGAAACCTCACCTCCCGCGTCAGCCACCAACCCACTGTTCAAGATTAGCGAACACTATCGCTTCGCTCTGGAAAGTGGACTGACGGATCGCCCCTTTACCCATCTCATTGTCACCGAGGATGATCTCGTGCCATCACCGGACTTTCTCACATACTTTCACCACACATCTGCTGTGCTCGATCGAGACCCTACGTTGTGGTGCGTCTCCGCTTGGCACGACAACGGTTTCCGGCACCTTGTGCGCGATGAGCGACGGCTCTTCCGCACCGATTTCTTCCCTGGCCTTGGCTGGATGATACGACGCGAGCACTGGAATGAGGTTCTACGGCCCATTTGGCCACGCGCCCCAACCAATGGCTGGGACCACTGGATCCGAAGCATTGGCGAGCACGAGGGCCGCGACTGTATTGCTCCAGAAATCCCGCGCGTGCAGCATGTGTCAACCTCGGGAACTACCGTCAACGATGGCGGCAAATTCTTTGCGCGATTTGCGCTTAGCGCAATGGCGGCATCCCCGGAAAAGAACCCATACTACCCTCTCGAAGACCTCTACCTCGGCGCCTACCGTCGCAAGGTACTCGAAAGTGTCCAAGCGGCACGCCGCATCTCGTTGCCACAATATGTGGGTCTGAGTCGCGACAACTTCAAGTCTTTAATGCACGATGGGCCCGCAGACCTTCCCAGCACCTACCTGATACTATACAAACGCGAGCATTACGTTCAATTGGCTCGACAGCTCGGTCTATGGCGCACAGAGCCTCGCGCTTCGTTCGAGGGCATCATTCGCATCGCAAATACACCCGGTCAGCCAGCGCTGTTGCTGGCCGAACGTAGGGACGCCCGCAATCTTCTGTCTCCCGACGAGGCCATTGATATGCGCGAGGATCTCGCCCCCGTCGCGGCGGGTCCGAATGAGAGCTGCGCCGATGCTTGCAAAGTCCAGGGTATGGAGTGTGTCGCGGAGCAGCTTGCCTTCCTCAACAAGTGTACTGTGATGAAACGCTACTTTCCCTGCGAGGACGGCTGTTCGTCGCAAGTCGGTCTCGAGCTTCCGGCCTACGTCTCAGACGTCAATAATGCTGCTGGTAAACAGTGTCTTCTCTCTTATTCGGAGACGCTTTCGTGCTCTGCAAAGCATGCCGCAACGCAGCGGATTTGCCCATGTACGCCCCTCGAGGCGGTTGGCGCTTAAATTTCCGCCTTGAACGAACTGTGCCTTGGTGTTGGATGGTGTTTAGTTGGTAGACGAAATCACCGTTTATAACTACGATGGAAGATAAAATTGTATTGCCGCTTTCATTTGTTTCATTCCCTGCCCAATCAAGTTGGTCACCGATTGATGTTTCCACTGAATGCAAAACGTTGCTTGTTACTTGTACTTGCTGTTGCTCGCATTGTGGGATCTTGATTTGCTTCGAGGCCCAAAATCGACCGCGACTGCTGCTGCTGCTGCTGCTGCTGCTGCTGCTGCTGCTACGAAGAAGAAGAAAAAGAAGAAAAAGAAGAAGAAGAAGAAGAAGAAGAAGAAAATTGGCACGTTCATCTTCCTAACTTTTCAAGCTCACAATCTTCCAGGGTGTATAGACATACGTACAATACAAACCTTGTCTTGCCCTCCACTGTCAGCGGCAGTGACTATTCGCCTACTAGAGGCTTACTAGTCACGGCCGGCCCGGGGCTGTTTTCAATTTGGGCCATTTTTAAATCGCGCGCGTGGACGCCAATAGACCCTTTTGCGGCGACCAGTCGCGCCTCCGAGTTCGGGCCCGGCGCAGACCCAGGACCCGGGAGCGCGCGCGCGAGAAGGCTCGTGCGCAGCGCGGCGCAGCGGCGGAGACCAGCACGCCCGCGGACGACTTTCTGTTCGTGGCGAAGGCCAGCAGTTAGAAGTAGCGGCAGTGCGAACACCGGCGCATCGCCCAAGTCGGCCAGCGAGCGGGTGGTCCCCACCCACTTGTGGTGTAGAAACTCGAGGCCGCGCGCGGCTCGGACAGCGACGCGGAGGAGAAGGACGACAAGATGGTGCGCATTGAACATTGCTTCGTGTGCTCAGGTACGTGACGAGAAAGTGGCCGGACCTTGGAGGGCTCAGAGAGCCGAGAACTGACACAGGAGACCTACGCTATTCTTTCATTTTCCGTTCATTCATTCGCATGCTCTTTCGTTTCTTCAATACAGGCCCGGTCTACCCCGGCCATGGCATCACCTTTGTTCGCAACGATAGCAAGGTGTTCAAGTTCTGTAGATCCAAATGCCACAAGAGCTTCAAGCTCAAGCGCAACCCGCGCAAGATCAAGTGGACCAAGTCGTACAGGAAATCGCGCGGCAAGGAGATGGCCGTCGACTCCACCTTCGACTTTGAGAAACGCCGCAACAGACCGGTCAAGTACGATCGCGACCTCATGATGCAGACGCTCGAGGCCATGAAGAAGGTCGAGAAGATCCGTACCGCTCGCGAGGAGCGCTTTTACAGACGCCGTATGCGCGACGTCAAGCAGCTCGAAAAGACGCGCGCTCGCAACGATATCGTGCGGAGTATCGACCTCGTCGCACCTGCTGCCTCCAAGCAGCGCCAGACCACCAATGTTGTGGAGAAGGCGCAGGCCAAGCTCGACAAGGCCAAGTCTGCTGCCATGGATGTTCAATAAGCACCAAGTATTCGTTTTCATCGCCGAGAGTGGCGACAAACTTGATGATCGCGTTCAAGTTTTCCTTGACGGCTTGTTTTTTTTTTCAAGAGCCTCCTTCTCTTTTTGTCTTTTCTTGTTCTGAAAGGTAGTCCTCATCATCGCTCTGCGGTTTGTGCCGGACAACAAAGCGTTACGCAAGTACTCAATGTCAATGCCATGTATGATCTGTTGGGTAAGTTTGCAGAGGTTGATTTTGATTGGGAGAGAAAATGGGACGGGAGAGAAAAGGGGGCGATAGAATTAGAGCAGACGGTCATTACGTCTGCATTGAAAAATGTCCTATTCTTTCTTGTCGCGCTTGGGAAAATCATATACTGCGCTCTTGCTATTGTGCACGGCCCATACGACTTCGTGCTACCTATTAAAGGCACGCGAGGCTCCGGCTCGTCAACTTGGATTGCATGATCACTTCCCTTGCACGACAGCCATGTCAACAGTATACTACTATATACATCCTCCGCCCAAGTCCCATCCCCCCGCCTTCACGATCCGGATGTACGCTGGCCTACCTAGGCCTGGCACGCTGCGAAGTACTTCTCGTCGTATCAAGCGTGACTCTGCGCGCCAAATCTCCCTCTTCCCCGCCGGATCTTGCACTCCCTTCGAGTGTCCGTTCGTCCTCCTTTTTACGTACCTCTCGCCGTCCTCTGCCGTGCTGGCGTCCGTGCCATCAAAACCTCCTGCAAGGTCCCAAATGTCGTCGTCAGCAACAGCAGCAACCGCAGCAGCAGCAGCAGCAGCAGCAGCAGCAGCAGCTACACATCCATTGCTTCATTTTATTTATTCGTTCATTCATTCCGCCGTTCCACAGTCTCCGCGCAGATGTGTACGTGTAGTATGAGTGAGGCCTGCGCGGACTCGAAGCTTCTCGAGGGCTTCGTTCGCGTTCGTTCGCCCGTCGAGGCGCTGCTCATCTTGGTTAAAACACAATCTCCCCGGTTGAACGATGGATGATTGCTTGACTGATTGTTTTCTTGATTGACAGAGAATGGCTGACAGAGAATGATTGACAGCGAATTCTCGCCATGGCATCATGCCAGGATGCGCTGCGCTGCCCTGCCCTGCCCTGCGCTGCCCTGCCTTGCACATTGATGCGGCGTTCCTGCCTCGGGTTGGTCTGTGTCTTTCTCGCTGCCGCACTCTTTGCGCGCCGTCGCAACTCGGGAATGGCGCCACGCAAGTGCGCCCTGGCGCGCCGCAAGTGCAGCAATGAAAGGGCGCCGCCCGGGCGTCCTCACTGCTCCAGAATGAGAAAAAAAAACACCCGCTAAAAAAAAAAAGAATCGAAAAAAAAAATCGAAGAAAAGAAAGAAAATGAGAAAATCGAAGAAAAAAATCCGGCAATCGACAAATCCTTCGACGCGCAGGTAGCAGGCCGCTCCCCTTCGCACGCCTCCCCCGCTTCGCACGCCTCGGAGCCGCAGCCGAGGCGCGCAGGCGGGCTGGCAGGTGCCAGCGAAGCGAGCTCAGGCGGCCGTAGGGACCCCTAGAGGCCAGCTAGGCGCGCATCGCGAGAAGGGTATCTTGTCGCGTCTAGTCTTGCGACTCGGCGGCGCGCGGCGGCTGCGCGGGCGCGGTATGAGCCGATGGCGGAATGGAACTGCGTAGCGTGCACCTTTCTCAACCCGGCCAGCCGCAACCAGTGCGAAATATGCTGCACCGCTAAGCCCGGCGCCACCATCGAGACGCGCAGCGAGCGCGAGACACTATGGAACCAACAGGTCGTCACCATGCCGTCGAGCCTTGCCGTGAACCTTAAGCCGGTGGCCAGCAACACCACCGCCACGGGCGCAACGGCGAGGCCGCGGCCCAACGCGCCCGCTCAGCCCCGCACATGGAAACTTGATGCCACCGCAACGTCAGGGACGTATGCCAACCTCAAACCTGCACCGCCCAGGACCATTAAAGCGCCTGCCATCCCTTCCCTCGAGGACTTGGACAAGTGGCAGCACGAGACTTCCTGGGAGGACCTGGTTGCGCAAAACGAGGCCGATATCAAGGCCAACAAACGTCCAGACTGGTTCAAGTTAAATCTCGCCATGAGCGGCGCCGCAGAGCGTCTTCCCCAAACCAAGGATGACGACGCTGCGCTCCCGGACTCGCTTCATGCCTTTCTTAACATCGACAAGGGCTGCTTTACCAAGTCCCTTGAATACCTTCTTGACACTGTAGACTCCGATTTTAGTCTCTCCCGCGCATGGACAGATCTTGTACGCTCCTGGAAAGACGCCGACATGAAACGCGACAGCAAGGATGGCGATGCAGAGGGCGCAGCTAAAGATGGGGCCGCAGGGGATGCGGCGGCAACAGCGACCGCAACCTCACCGGCCCAACCACCATCGCCTCCGCACGTTTCCAAGCTCGCCGATGCCGACGAGGCCGCGGCCGCAGCTGCGGAACGCGAGGCAGAAGAGAAGGAACGCCTTGAGAAGAAAGGCAATGAAATTCCCGACGTTGATGGGCCTTTGGCGTCGCGCATGAAAGAGAGCTTCCAAGATGGATTTTGCGCCGCGGCAAAAATCTTTGGATGGTTTGTGCACCAGCAACGTTACGAATTCAAGCTCACGCTTCTCGGTGCCCTTTTGAATCCCAAGACGCGGCGTTATCACCACCAGGCGTACGTATCCGCGCCCTCTAATTCTTCACGGAACGCAAACGGCGCCGCTGCCGCGTCCGGAAATCCCTCGTACGCATCCTACGCCTCTACAAGGAAAAATGTGGGCGCGCCACATCTG
Source organism: Schizochytrium sp. CCTCC M209059 (assembly GCA_000818945.1). Lineage (NCBI taxonomy): Eukaryota > Bigyra > Thraustochytrida > Thraustochytriidae > Schizochytrium > Schizochytrium sp. CCTCC M209059. The sequence continues at coordinate 180,746 of KN805407.1, forward strand.
CACGCGATCGCACACGAAACATTTGCAGCGCTTGGCGGCTACACTGCTCTTGCCAATCTCGCCGAGCGTCAAGGATATCCTGGTCCCAGCACCGAGAAGCTCCTCGCCGTGGTTTCTTTATTGGCTCAGAACGCCGAGGCCATTGTTGCAGAAAACAAATTGCGTACTCTTTTGGAAGAGACGACGCGTTCTCTCTGCTCTAAACAGCTCGATTGGCCGCTCGAAGATCTTCTCGATGGCGCTAAAAAGGACGGAAATGGGAAAAAGGGGGGCCCAAAGGACGGTGCTGTAAAACAGCAAAAGCTCATGGATGGCTTGACTCAAATTGCCGAGGCGTGCGGAGCAAAGGGGGGGCTTCCGCGTCTGGTTGTCGAAACTGATCTTGCGCAAAATATGCGCTTTGTGCAGTCCGACAAGCTTCGATTTCGTCGTTTTGGCATTGAGCAGCTCGGTAAACTTAGCTCCACTCTCACCACAAGCCAGAAACTCTCTGTTCAAGAGCTCACGGCACTGTACAAATCTCGCGGGGTTTATGAAGAAATTCTTGGCGACCGCATGGACGAGCGCGTGGTTTCATGCAGCGAGGTTCTGCTCAAGAATTCTGCATTGGATGTTGAGATTCTTGACTTGCTTTTGGCAAACACCAACTCGCGTGCTGTGCGCAAAATGCTTACTGCCGTCGTTCTCCAGCCCACGTTTACCGAGGAACTTGCGCAGCACATGCTGCTTGAAGTTAGCCGTGCCGTGGTCTACCAGGCAGACTATGGTGCCTACAAATTGATTGTCGCGCTCCTTGCCAGCGAGGCGTACACACGCGAATCGCTCATTCGCAAAGGTCCCCTTGCTATGCAGGGTAGTTTGGGTGCGCTATGGACGCTTCTCTTTTGTATCTCAGTTCAGGCTCCTGCGCACCTTGTTTCGTCCACCACGGCAGTACCGCCTCGAACCGAGTCCCCAGCACGAGAAAACATGTCAACGCGCAAGAGACCCATGCCCGGGAGAACAACCCCTGGCGCTCTGCAGCAGCACCAGCACCAGCACCAGCTACGATCGATCGACTCGCACAAACAGCAGCAGCAGCAGCAACAACAGCAACAGCAACAGCAAGAGCAGCAGCAGCTTCAGCAAGAGCAAGAGCAAGAGCAGCAAATTCCTCCACAGCAGCTCTTGAACCCACAGCCATCTTCGGACCCAATCACAACAGATGGACCGGAACCGGACTCAGATCCTGCTTCTCACACCATCATCGGTGCTCTTGGTCTGAGTCCTGAACGTATGGAAGAGCTCATGCTTGCCTTTGATCGTGTGGCGAAAGATTGCACACCCGCGCTTCGCCTTCGATTTGCAGAGCGCGCTCTCGAACTCATCAAGCGTACGCAAATGGCCAACGTCAACGCCAATGCCGTCCTTGCAGACGTCGAGGTGCAAGACTCGCTTTCCATGGGATTCTTTGCCGCTGACGACGACGACGAGGCTCTCGCGCCAATCAGCGGCTCGGAGACTTGCGCAATGCGTTCTGAAGAGACCCTCGTCGAACCTGATGGCCTCCGTGTTACCACCACAACTCCAGAAACTGTCGTTGCGGCATATGAGGTATTTCGCAGCCTCATTCTATCCAGCGAGAAATCGGAACGGCCAGGTCTCATTTCCGAACTCGACGATGCCTGGGATCTCAAAAATCTCTTGCTTGGCGAGTTCGATGCCTTTTTGCGTCTGAGTCCCGTTCGTGCACGTCTTGATAAAATCGAGGCGTCCATCGAAACGCAGGCCGCAAATGCCGCAAGTATTGCCGTCACCTCGGCCGCGGCGGCCGCCGCCTTTGAAGGCAGCATCGCGCAGCTTACAATGGAAGAATCGCGATACGCCGATGAACTGCAGCAGCACGAGAGAGCACGCTTAAAGACTCTTTCGGCCTTGGTCAAGAACTCGGATCACCGTCTGATCCTGACTGCAGAGGACATGGAGCGTCTTTGGACGTCGTGCTGCATGCCTTGCTTTGACTCCAACTTAGGCAACTACACCACGCAGGAGACCTTTATGCTCTGGCTTCGCGTGAGCTGTTTCGACGATATGTGGTCGTGTGTGGAACCGGACGTATGCAAGTTCGTATTGAGCGAGCTTTTCCAGAATCGTCTCGACCTTGTGCGCGTGGGCCCGAAAACGTACCACTGTTTGCAGGCGCACTTTACCTTTGTCAACGTGCACAACAAACTGCTCGAGGCTATCGATGCCGAAGCTGTCGCGGAGCCGTACAAGTTCAAGAGCCGAGGGCCGCCCAAGGGACTTGAGGGCTCGAATCTTGTGGGGCGCCGCATTTCCGTACTTTTGAAAACAGGTAGGATGGCACCGGGCAAAATCATCAAGTACATTTCTTGGTCCAACCTGCACAAAATCGAGTACGTCAATGGCTTTAGCGAGGAAAAGGATCTGTCTCGTCTCGACAGCTGGTTCCTTTTGCCCCCCATTGAGCGGGCGATGGCGGGACGCGTCGAGTTCAAGGAGGTCAACGTGCTTGACTTGGCAGGGCGAGAAACCATTTGGGCTGTAGCCTTGCATGGTGAGCTTCCCGTTGTCGCGGTGCAAGCTTTTAACCTTTTGCTGGGTCTTTATGAGCGCGTTCGCTTGGCGATGCTCAGTAGCGGCGATAGCGAAGGAGAGGGGTCATCTCCCGAAGCTCCCGAGGTCGACCTCTTTGTCGAGCACATATTCGATGAGCTCGAAAGTTTTCTCGGTGGCATCAGCGTGCGAGGGGACGCACATTCCGTTCCCGCGAGCACCGCTTCATCGCCCTCCTCGCTTCAGCACGTCTCCTCAGCAGCGCCCGGAACGAATGGCGCCGGCATTGGAGGCCACGTAGGCCTTTCCTCGGCACAGGTGAACCCCGGCGGAAGCAATGGTGGCGGCGCAAATACCTCTCGTTCGGGCAGCGAGAGTCAATTCGGCGTTGAGTCCGATTATGCGGACGGAAGCTTTTTGCCCCGCTGCATCCAGTATCTTCACCTCTACGTCAAGCAGCTTGAATGGAAGCTCGATAGTCACACGACCGCACCGCGCAAGCTTGCTGGTCTAGGTACGGGAGAAGCCCTCACCTTGAAGCTCGACACCGAAGAGAATTCCTTGAAGGACTTTTTCAATGCTCACGGTGGACTTCAGACGCACACGCGCGCTAGTGTTCGCGATGTTATTTATGATCTTGCCTCGGTGGTAGGATGCGATCCGGAAATTGTCAAGCTTCGTTTCGATGCCAACGAAAATGAGCCGCTAGCCTCTTCTCCTCATGACGTTTCGATCTCCATGTCAAATTGCGGAAACCTCGTCTTGGAGGAGCTCGGACTTGCTGGCATTGCTCCTGTGCGCATGGCCGTGCAGGTGGCGCGCCCAGCGCCAGCAAAGCCCGTTGTCGGGACGGGCACCAAAATGCCGGCTTCGGTTGTTACCAAGACCGCACCAGGCGCTCCCAAGCCCGTGGCCCCGACGTCTGCAGACGTAAACGCAAGTGGCCAAGAGAAAGAAGAGAAAGACAAGAAGGAGCTCGCGTCTGCAAAGGAGAAAACGCGTGTTCTGCGCAGCGCCCGTTGTTTTGGATTCACGGACATGTGCAAGAGCAATTTCACAAGCTCGCCAGGAGGCTTGGTGAGCTGCCAGTCGGAGCGCGTCGAAATTTTGCTCAAGCTTGTCGAACTTTCAGAGAGAGAGGACCGCTTGGAGGTTCTGGAGCTTCTTATGAACGTCCCCCCCTTTCTCCGCGAAATGCAGCATCTTCTTGTGCCTACCAACAAGACAGCTGCGTCGGCATGCTCAGATCTCTTGCTCTCGCTCCGCGAGACGGACCTTTGGCGTGTGGCCTACACCCTCAAGCTACTGGGCGATTTGGTCCTCTTTCCTAACGCAAAGATCTCCTCCACCACGATGACCACGGCAAGCCCGAACGAAGAAGAGGCAACGGGATCTGGAACGAAAGACGCGCAAGATGCGCCGTCAGCGTGTCTCAACGTTGGAGGCATCGAGCTCGGACGTCCGCTTGCTGACAAGGAGTTTTTTCAAGATGCCCACGCCCTACCGGGTGTCCTTCGCGTTTTTCTTACGCTCGTTCGTCAGTGCGGCGTCCCAGGAATGCACCGCCGATCCAAATCCGCAGCGGTCTCGACGATGGATGCTTCCGTACACAGTAGTGGCACACCACATGGTCTCTCTGAATCTGCGCGCATCCAGTCAGTCCTGTCAATGAACGAACCTGCGCCTTCGGATCCGAGCGCGCTATTTGCGACCTTGCCCATGATGGCGCGCACGGTTCGTCTAAGCGTGGAAGCTCTCATGCGCAGCAGCGACACCACGAGCGCGCAGCCTTTGATGGATGAGACCTCTGAATGTCTCCTCCGCGTAATTCTCTTGACCCGCGATGAGCTCGAAAGACGCAAGTCTGGTCGGAGTTCCCATTCGTGCAACTGTTTCGGGGACTTTCTTGGAGTTCCTCTAGACACAAACATGCCTACGGGCGATGCGCAGGTGGATGCCGAGGCCATTCGTGTGCGATCGACAGAGCCGCCGCCCCTGGACCAGACTCTTCTCGGCCTGCGCGCCCCGGTGTGTGCCGTTTGCCTCAACACACGCCGACTCGTGCGTGCCGTGCTGCACCTTTTGGCTGCGCTCGAGTCGATTGTTCTCAATTTAGAACCCATTTCGAATCGTCTTCTCTCACGAGGATCAACGTGCACGACCCTGGTGCGCCAGCTGGTGCTGTATTGCACGGTTTCCGAACTCCGTAGAGAAGTGTGCGCTATGCTCAAGCGAGTTTCAGTCAAGCTCCCTCAGCATCGCGCGAGCCTCGGACAAGCCATCCGCGAGGCCGAGCGAGAGCTGGAAACGCAGCGGCATTCCATGTCCTGCGACGACTTTTTTGACCTTTTGCTGTCGTTCGTGCCAGACACGAGCGAGGGTGGCACAATTTCTGCCCAGGATCACGAGCTCGTGCACCGCATGGTTGCACTTGTCCTGGAGTGGCCGGATCGAGCGGCCGTCGAAGAAAGCGGCATGGAGGAAGCGGAAACGAACCTCTTTGTCGGCTTTTTACAAGTGCTCGCGCGCATTTTACAAAGGCACGAGACCTTGCGACAGCAAGCCGCCAAAACTCGATTGAGTCGAGCCAAGTACGGCGACGATAATCTTGTGCGCGTATTGTGGAACCGCTTTGTGGTAGGCGAACCGAACGCTCGTCCCGTGTGCGAGACTCCGAGTTCACGTCGAGCATTGACGGAGCTGCTGTGCACCCTGACTTGTGATGACCTCTTGCAAGCCAACACGCTCGCCGGCATGATCGAGGAGTTCTCAAGCATGACACCAACCCCTCTCCGCGAGGCGCTCCGCGGGCGCGCGCTCGTCCAGGACTGGGAATTCGAGCCACTGCCACAGGGCAATTTCTCGAGCGAATTTCGCGGACGCAACCAGACCGGGCATGCTGGTCTACGTAACCGCGGGTCGACGTGTTACATCAATTCTCTCCTGCAGCTTCTTTTCCACGTGCCTCGGTTCCGGCGCTGCATTCTCAGCGCGCCCGTGACGCCGCCGCACTCGCTCGTGTCGGGAAGCCACCAGAGTGGCGGATCTGGCAGCGAATCTGGAAGCGTGGGAAACAGTACCTCGTCGCGCAAGACACCGGATTTGGAGGAGAAGAAGGTGGCTGTGGGCTGGCTCTGTATCTGCAGTGGCATCAATGACCTGAACGCTTCCACGTGCCACATTTGCAGTTCTTCCAAGACTGCAGATGCGGAAATGGTGACCGAATCGTTCCGTCCAGGCGCTGGCGGTGGCTCCAGCACGAATGGATCTGCCGATGGTGGAAACGGCGGCGACGATGCGCAGTACAACATGGAGGTACTGAGGCAGCTGCAACGAACATTTCGCTTCATGCAAGACTGCAATAAAGGGTGTTTTGATCCGATGAATTTTGTCGAGTCGTGCGCGGCGCTCAAGTTGCAGTTTCCAGTCACCTCGCAGAATGACACGAGCGAGTTTTATGACAAACTGCTGGACAATCTAGAGTCGAGCTTGGAATCGACGCCGTTCTTGGACGAGATGAAGGAATGTTTCCTCGGACGACAAACCAAGCTGAAAAAGTGCCACACGTGCGGACGTGTTAGCACAAGCCGCGAAGAGTCATTTTATAGACTAGAACTGATGACCAAGGACAATTCAGTGGAAAAAAATTCCCTCCAAGAGTGTCTCGATAGCTTTGTCGCTCCCGAGGTGATGTCGGGCGATAACAAGGTGGACTGTGACCAGTGCCAGGCGCGAATGCCGTGCACGTTTGTTTCGTGCATGACCGAGCTTCCAGATTACCTATTCATTCATCCGAAGCGGTTCACTTTCGATCTGCACACCATGCAAACTGTGAAATTGAACCACCGCATCACCTTTCCGACGCATCTCGACATGTTCCCTTATACGCGGGACGGTCGCGGCGTGGAAGCGGAGCGGCAGGCTCGGTTGGTGTCAACTTCCGGTGGGTCTGCAGAGAATGGCAATGGTAGTACCAAGGACCGTTTCGATGCCAATTCATTCTGGACCAATGGTCGTATGTCCGAGCGCGACATCGAGAATGCACGCGTGAAATGCCAGTATGTGCTCTCTGGAGTCCTTGTGCATCGCGGACGAGCCGGCGGCGGACACTATTACTCGTTCAAGCATGTTTCGCACGATAGTATCATGGAAAGGGCGGAGGAGGGCCACATGGACAGTGCATCGTTGTTCACAAGCCCAAAGCAAGGGTGGTTTCGCTTCGATGACAGCAAGGTGATGCCGTTCGAACCCTCAAGCGCGCACTCTGGACTGGACACGGAATGCTTTGGTGGAAACATCGAGCGTACGAGCACAACGAGCTGGGGCACTGTCCGCGCCGAAAAGGTGGAGCGCGAGTGGAGCGCCTTTATGCTCCTGTACGAGCGTGTCGAGGAGGCAATTGAGGGATCTGTCCTGGGAGGTAAGCCCGTTGGTGCGGGGAGCAATCCGGGAAGCGACCTTCCCTTTTCGCCGCTCCCGCGACGGAGTTCGCTCCTTTCGTCGACGCCGCACTCACCGGTCCTCTCCAGCTTGCTGACTGCGTCGCGATCGAATCGGCGTCGTGGTGGGCGGCGCCTGAAGCGGCACAAGAGCTCGGAGGCAGAGCGTAGACGCTTCGCACTAGCCACGTCTGCGTCTCCTCATGCAGCAATGGCAGTGGGAGCCGGCTCGGGCGGCAGCGCAAGCGTGATGCGTCGCATCGATTTGCCTGGCAAGATCGGATCCAAGCAAGCCGGTGTTGTGCCTCAATCTCTCAAAGAAAGCACTTTGAGTGGTTTGATTGTCAAGCATCGAGACTGGGTTTCGAAGCGGTTCTATGCACTCTTGAATGAAGAAGTGCGCATCAGCAACGCCGCCTATGCCAAGCAAGCGGTTCTCTTTGATCAGCTCGTCGTTTCGATGGCGCTGCAGCAGCTCTTGGTTGCGCAGGATAAGTCGGTAAAGGACCCAGAACCCGAGTCTGCGGACTTTGGTCGCGCTCTTAACAGCGATGTCCTGGCTGTGAGTCTCGAGGATGAGGTCACTGACCAAGGCGACGAGGCACGCGGGGAATCGAATGGTAAGAGCAGTGAGTGGCGAGCCGCTGACTTGCGGGAGTCGGTGTGTGAGAGCTCTTTGCGTGTGTTCGCGCATGTCGTTCTCCGCATTCGGCAAAACGACAGCACCTGCCTGCGCAAGTGGACGGAGGCGCTTCTCAATGCGCTCACGGAGCACCCTCGTCTGGCGCGGGTGGTTTTGCGAGAACTCGCGCAGGAGAAAGCCGTGTACCTGGACGAGCTGCGCGCGGCGTCGCAAATCAATGAGATGGAGACGGCGATCCATCAACTCTCTCGATTGCAACAATATTCTGGCGCGCTGCAACAAGTGGGCAACCCCTTGCTTTCCACGCGTGGATTCCGCGCGCAGTTTCTCGACTGCCCGCACCGCCCCTCCTTTCAGGCATCTCTGCGCCTTTTTATGGCCTCGATCAAGATTGTTGCAGAATCTCTGCACAGCAAGCCAGAAAACGCGGCCCATTCTCGTGAGCGCTCGCAAGTAGATCCTGATCCCATGAGCGATCGCGAGGCCCTCAAGGACGTGCTGGAGCGAATGCTTGAAGAGATTGGGTACGCTTCTAAGCACGCGCACTCGTTGGAGCGCTTCGGGCAAGTATGGGCGGAACTTGCTGCGCTAGATCTCGCTGACGTGCGAAGCGTGGGCACCGAGCTGGATGCGGTGGCCTTCCTCGCCCATTTGCTGCTCGGGATTCGCAGTCCCGCAGACAAGTTCGAAGGCCGCTCCGACCTTCCGACGGTCGGCGTGCCGGAGGGGTCTGCCATGCCAAATATTGTACCGCTCATGAGAGCGATTCGCTTCTTTGCGGGCGCTCCCATGCTCTCTGAGCTTGCGCGCTTCATTCTGGGCTCGCAGGCCTTTCTCGATAGCGTCTTTGCTCTGTATACCTCGGGAGAGACCGGAATGCGCGAAATGATTGAGGACTTTGTGCGACGGGATCTCTTTCGGACAACGCCGGTGCTGGCAAAAGGAATCACCCAAGTGCGTGAGAACGCGGGCTTTTGCCAGTATGCGTCGACCACGTCTTCGGGAGAGCGGCCGACCAAAGCGCATCAGTCATTTCAATTGCTGTGCACAGTCGGAGCGATGACAACTGAAGCGGATATTCAGGATGCTATTGCTTACGAACTTTGCGCGGCGATGCGTAAAGAGTTGGACAAATCTCTGTCTAGAGCTTCGGCGGAAAAGAAGGAAGAGGAGGAGGAGGAGGAAGAGGATCCGATTGAGCAGCACGCGCATGGCGTTATTGCGGGCAAGAGCACCTTCGGCGTGAGTCAATTTCTGGTCTTTATGCTTGCCACCTTTGTGGAGCTTTCCAAGGCGCACGAGGACTTTGCGCCTCGCTGGGCCGGCGCCAACTACAAGGTTTGGCGGCCCTTTATGCGTTGGCTCGAGCTTGTCTCGCCCCCGCACAACAAGTCTTTCTTGCAAGGTTTTCCCGACGATTTCGTCGAGCGTCTTCTCTCTGATCTTCAGAGTATGCGAGATGTTCACGTCCCGGAAGAAATGCGCCGGGAGGTTGAAGAAGCCGAGAATGCCAAGTGTGCAAAGGCCTCTCGTGCCAATGATGGCGATGACGACGAGGAGGCTAAGCCTTCTGCAGGCGACGGCGAGTAGACTTTCTCGCGCCCTGAGAGGACATATTTTATAATTTTTTTTAGAAATTTATGTGGCATTATGCTGTGGTAGGCGCTCCGAGCTGCGACTGCTGCCTTTGCTGGCTGGCTTGTTGCTTTCATCCAAATTCGATAACTTATTAACCTCAACCCCCCGGTCAACACAGCATCGTCATCCCCCACCCACGCATACCAAACCAAACCAAACCAAACCAAACCAAGCCACGCAACTACTTTTGCTCTTGGTCTTGCTCTCGCTGTTACTGACGCCGAAGAGTGCCACTTCTCGACGTCGCCCTCTCCGTCGTGGTCTTGCGCCCTCCACGTTGGAGGAGCGCGTGCCACGGTGGAGGCCACGGTGGCGGTGACGCCTGAGACGGCCAAAGTCCCAGTTCTCGATCGACGAGATCGCGCGGACCGATTGATCGATCTCGTTCGCGATAACTTGGCCAGCAGGAAAACGCCGAGCGGCGCGACGAAGAGCGCAAGGCAGACCCGGTCGAGCCCCGAGCGCGCAGGCAGCGGCGCAGTGGCGAGGGCAGGCAGACGCCGAGCGGAAGCCGCGGCAAGACTGGCAGGTGAAGAACAGCATCGCCGCCCGCGGCGAGCGAGGCGCGAGAGGGCGCGACGCGCGCGGCGGCGGGCCCCGTACGCGCGGCAGCCAGCAGCAGCAGCAGCAGCAGCAGCAGCAGCAGCAGCAGCAGCAGCCCTTGCGCAAGACAGAAAGGAGACGAGCGCGATGCCACGTCGACGGAGCGCACGCGCAAAGGTGACGGTCCTCTTGGCCGCGGTGGCGCTGGCGCTGGCGGTCGTCCTCGCGCTAACCTCACCTACGTGTGGCGAGGCAGTCGTAGCAGTGCGTGAAGATGACTCTTCGGCCTGCGCAGCTGGGAACAATGACGAAACGGTGAGCGCCTCGTCGCCAGATACCAGCGAAAATGTAGAAAGCAAAGTAGAAGTGACGCCCGAGAATGTCAACTTGAGCACAGAGCAGGTCGATATGCTCGAACGCGTCCTGTACGGATTGCCGCAGCCTGATGTGCGGCTACCTTCGGGAGCTGAAAAGGCACGCATGAGCCCCGAAGAGTACAAGGCAGCACTTGCCAAGGTCTGGATGTGGCGTCAGGAGGAAGTGCGTAAAGCGATGGAGTCCTTGGACGACGAGGCCAGCATTATGCGCAGACTCGCAGGGACTATTGCCAACGCTAGCATGGACAAGGGCTCACCAGAACTCTTGGAGGCTCTAGCTGACGCAGAGGACTGGGTCTCAGAGCTAGATCACGCCACGCACTTTGGAGCCTTGGGTGGGGTCCAGCAGTGTGTAGCGCTCATGGGCGGCCACGCAGACGCAGAAGTGCGAACTGCGGCTGCTTATGCTGTGGGAAGCGCCATCAAAAACAAGCCAGACTTGCAGATGATGGCACTCGAGTCTGGTCTTGTTCAAATTGTCCGATCGCGCTTGGAGGAGGAGCTTGCGCCTTGTGCTGCATCAGCTCCGGAAAAGGCCCGCGAATGTGGCAAGATGCTCTACGCTCTGAGCTCCTTGGTGCGTGGGCATCCCGTGAGCCAGGCCCAGGTCATTGAGCAAGGTCTGCTCGAGGAACTCGCGCAGCTTCTCGCTCACGACTATATTGATCCTCGCGTTCTTGTCAAGGTTGGTGCTCTTGTCTATGACAGTTTCACGGAGTGGCCTGCTTGCCCGGCGCAATGGTCGAAGAACGGAACGTCGACAGCGCTTTGCGACAACCTCGAGCATCAGGCCGAGAATATTGTCGCTGGCGCATATGCTTCGCAACCGCAGCATCTTCGTCAACAGGTTGGGCTCAAGGTGCGAGAGGCCTTGCAAGCAGCAAAGTGCGCAGCAACTGGACTTCCAACCTCATTTTTCGAATCCGATGAATAATTTTACTCTCCTATTCTTTCGGGAGAAAACCAATCAACGAGCACGAGCAATAGGCAAGGGTGCCTCTCCTCCTCCTTCTTTTCTTCCTTGTTGACTTCATGAATGGAAATCAAAAGAAGATATCTGGCTATGCGAAAAAGGGACCAGTCCCACCAATTTTTCTGAAGCGTCCCCTTTTTGGTCTGGGGAATTTTGAATGCAGAAATAGTAAATAAAAATCAAAGGTTGCAGAAATAGTGAACAAGAACAATAGCATTTCGTTTCGTGCGAGCACATGTACCAAATGTCATAACATATCGTCGATAAATGTCGTTTCCTCGACTTCGATGATGCGATCAGTCTGGTACGTTTGGGTCTGCGCTTGACCCGAAATGGTGCACGCCTCGACACCAACGTTTTCCATGACAACCAAAGGAGCTAAATCGCTCTTGCCAATGTACTGTGTATGATCGTCGTCATCATCGACGGGAGCGACATCCAGAACTTTAAAACGCTTGATATCAAAGTAGAGACTGGCGTTTTGGATTGCAGCCTCGCGATGAGCCTCCTGAGCAACGCGTGCAAGAGTATCATCATCGTTATCAAGACGATTGTTGATCACACCATCGTGATCCCGCATGTCGTTTACCTTGACAGCAAGAAAGGAGCCCGCAGCTGTCATGGCAAGGTAACTCTCGCGCGCTACATATCTGGACGTTGCACAGTGAATCACGTAAAGAGGAAGCACCTGGTCCGGTTGTCCAACGACACAGAAATCGGGGGCGTCGTAAACAAGGTGATCCCTACGAGAACCCTTGATGACGGCACATACAAAGAGACGCGTTCCCTGGCGGGTAGAGTCGCAATAGGCAAGCGAAACCTCTGGCGTTGCGCCGAGGTAAATTCCATGTCCAAAGGCGGCACCGTTTCGGACCTTCACACCACGCTTGCCCGCTGGAATGAGTCCGGTGCGCACGATGCTGCCGGCCGAAGAGCAATAGGTTCCATGAAACATGATGCATGGCGAGCTTGCCGCTGCTCCTCCTGCAAACTTTTCGCGAAAGGTGGCAAAACGCTTGGCAATGTCGGGTCGCATGATCGCCTCGATCTTCAGGACTGCGAGCGTTGCTGGCAAGAGACGAAAGAGCTCGTTGATGGAAATAAAGTCTGACACGAGCGGCAAGTTAGACTCCACCAGAGCACGCTGCGACAACTCGATGGCCTTGTAATCTTCGTAGTCCTTGCCCGAAAACGTGCCGTGGATGTGAAAATTGGCGTCGTCCACCTCGTCTCGCATCTTGTCGGCCTCGTCTCCCACTACGGCCTTGATCTCGCCTGGCGCGTTGCTGTCGCGTAGAAGAGCGAGAATTTCAAGCGCCTTTTCACGAATAAAAGGAGCTGAGCTCTTGCTCGCCTGGACGGCATTGGCTTGAATAAGATCGACGATGAAGTCGCGCGCAAGATCGACGAGATCGAGAAGCATGGGCTCACCAAGATTTTTGGCGGCTGCATCGAGCAGTTCCTGATAGAGCTGGTCCGCCTGAGCCTGGCGCAAATGGCCATGCGTTTCTACCTGTACGGAAGGCAGAGAGAATGGATACAGCGGTGGAAGCTCGAACTCGAGCACAATAGCTTGCTCGCAAATCTTGCTGAGGCCGCTGCTGCGCACGAGCACGTGAAAATGCCGGACATTCTTGAGATTGCCCGCAGCAGTCTCTGTCTCTTCCGTGTTGACGGCGACGAGCTCCTCGCCAAGCACGGCTTCCAAAACCTCGACTTCCGCCTCGACAAGCTCGGCGGCCTCTGCAAGCTTGTCTTGCTCTCCCTGAACCAGAAAAGTTGGGTCCGTCTTCGCCAGGGCCAAGGTCATCTTCTCCTTTCTCCAGCCCTGGACCACGCGCCCTCTTTTTCACTGCGCCTTCGTAGCGGCCTGTCTAGCGGCCTGTCTAGCGGCCCGGCGCAATTTCCTCTATCCTTTTCCCTGCACTCCGACACTGCCTCGCTATCGGCCCTGCATGTGCACGTATGTCCTCCTCTGCGAGCGAGAAGCAGTTCTGCGAGAGCGCTTTGCCCAACGTGACTCTCTCTCTCTCTCTCTCATCTTCAAGTCTCCGGCACGTGCCGGGCCCGGTCCAGATCCGTTCCGCAAACAGTCTACGTCCGTTCCGAATAGGTTCCTCGTTCGATCGGTGGCGCCGGCCGTCTGTGCAAGCAAGCAAGCAAGCAAGTTGCGAAGGGAAAGGCCGCGACCACTCGAGGCCTCGCCGCGGGGCCGTGCGCTCGAGGGCGAGCACCGCAAGAGCAGGAGCAAGAGTAGGAGCAAGAGCAGGAGCAAGAGCAGCAGGAGGAGGAGGACGCCAGACTCCTCGTTGCGATGAGTGGGCGCGGAGGTCGCGGACGCGGCGGGCGGGGAGGCTTTGACGACATGCAGCAGACGCCGCGGCCGCCCTTCGTGCCGCCAGCAACGTACCCGGGGCGCAAGCGAAGGTGGCGCAGCCAGCACGAGGACGTGCGTCTGCGCTTCCTCGATGCGGACCAGCGGGAAAAGTGGTCCAAGGCTCACGGGGCTAATGATACGAGTCAGAACCCGCAAGCTGATGACGGCTTTGCCATGAATGGCGGCATGATGCTCCCGGGCCAGCCCGAGGCCAGCGCCGAGGACGATGACAAGCCCGCAGAAATGACCAAGATGGAGGCCGATCAGTGGGAGCGTGTGCATTGGGACGTGGACTTCAAGGAGCGGCTCAAGAGCGCAACGACGTGTCTTCGCGTGCCCGACATGTCCCGGGAAGTGGAGACCTGGGACTCGATCACGCACGCCAAATTTGAGATGGGATGCACAGACATCGCTAACACTTTGACGCGGCCGCTTTCGCTGCTGTATGTTCCCGGTGAGCTTGCTGCCGCTTGCGTGCCGAAGAAAGATGCCGCTGGCAACCTCATTAGTCTCAAGGTCACGCCAGCCAATCGTAGCCAGAATCCGCGCAAACGCAAGGCTGTCAATGTTCTGGCGCGAATCGAAGCGCGTGAAGCCAAGGGTGGGCCCTCTGCTCGCACAGATCGCAAGGGCTCCATGGACGAAGCTGCCAATGAAGGTGACTCAAGTGGTGGCGAGGAGGAGCAATCTGATGATGATCAGGGCGACTATGGCGCCGGATTTCAGGTCGATGACGACGATGATGATTACAACGATATGGGCGAAGACGAAGAGGAAAACACCTTGTAGGCTAACAATAAACTATACACCAAGAGCCGTGGAGGCATTAGGTCTCCAGTTTTTTGGGGGCATGCAAATTCTTTCCATTCAAATTATTGATGTCGAGCCTATGGCCTTGCAATTTCGGAGTCCACCAAGCTTCTAGTTCTGTCCGATTTGTTCAAGCAGAAAGGATAAATTTTCATCAATCCTGGCCGGTGACGTAAAGTCAACGCGAATATGGCCTGCAAGGCGGAATGGCAAAAGTTTACCTGTCCATGCTTGTCGGTCAAGCATATTCGGGTCCAGGACAACAGGAATCATATTTCTTGTTCCACAAACGTCAACAGCCGCCTGAAATTCGTCTCTGCAATAGTCGTTGTCTTCACTGTCAAGTTTCTCCATGTATTTCCTAGTGATGAACACTACGACTTTGCGCGAGTTCTGGATGCCGTCCATGATCTGTTCGGCAATTCTGCCCCTGAGGCGCTGCCCGTCAAACCACGTTTCAATGCCTGCTTCCTGGAGAATCGCGTTTATCGATCTCACGTTTTCGTGGGTCGCGCCATCGTCGCCCCAGTTGTGCGTGAGGAAAGCGTCGTACTTGAATTCTGAATTGAACCTCTCCAAGATTTTGCGGCGGACTGGGAGCGAGTTAACACCCATCCTCCCGAGACACGAGTCTGTGAGCGCCACACAGTCTTCAATTTGGCGGAAAGACGCATTGTAAAAGGCGACAATGCGGTGCCGAGGCTGCCTCAGCTCGTCGGATAGGACCTTGGCGACCCCCTCAGACGCCGTCACAAATTTCAAAAACGCGATGGCGTCGCTTCGATTGAAGTGATAGGCCGTCCTGAGCGCATCGGTTCCATCAAATCGACGTATATCCAGATTGGCGCCTCCCTCATAGCATGACTTGATGCAGCTCAGTAGACCCTCCTCGGTGTCATCGGATTCTGCTGCTGGCTGCTGGCATGCGAGCATTAGCGCGGTCCACCCCTCATTGTTTCTCGCATTGAGGCTGGCGCGGCGTTTGATGAGAATCTTGACAATGTTGGGCTGATTGTAGCGACATGCGTACATAAGAGCGGTCCATCCATTCTCGTTCTGCACGTTGATGTTGGCGCCGCGCTCGATAAGCGCCTCCACCGCTTCGGGCTGATTGTAGCGGCATGCAGTCATGAGTGCAGTCCAACCAAAGTTATTCTGCAGATCAAGGTCTGCGCCGTTTCTGATGAGCCACATTGCGATATTCTGCTGGCCGCCAGAACGTTTGTGAAGTGCGAAGATAAGCGGGGAAGACTTCGCAGCCGTCATGCGCTCGTTGAGCAAGTTGGGGTTTCTTTGCACGACGGAGATTACGCTTTCAAGACTACCGTCCCTGATAGAGTTGTACATACTCAACTGCTCCGGCTCATGAGGCGCGGCACTCGCGAACGGGCTTAAAAATGCCAGGCCGGTCCTTACGCTTTCGAGATTGCCAATGGCAGTATAGTGGGACACTCCCGCGTGTTCAGGCTCACGCGGCGCCGCACGCGGCCACGAGAACAGACCGGCAAAGGACATCGCCGCCCCGTGGACGCCGCTCTCGTTGACCTGGGTCTCGGCGGCGTCCGCGGGCTGGACGAGGTTTTCTTTTTGGCGTTGTGCGATGTGTGTGTGTGGCAGCGAGTCGCTCTGCTGCACTTCTCTTCTTCGTCCTGGCTCTGACACTCGCGCGTGGTCGCGAGGAGCGGCGGAGAGACTGCGCTTGCGCCGCGTCGTGAGGCAAGGGAATACGAATCTGGCGACAAAAAGTTTACGCGCTTGCTGTGTGCGACCAACGCACGTGCACTCAGTTATCGTGACACAGAAGATCGGAAAATCTTTGGGTAACTAAGAAGAAGATGAAGGACATAAGGGGGGGAGACAGCCAGCCCAGCCACCAGTCAGCTCTTTGAGATGATGGGACGGGAAACTCTTGTACAAACAACCAGTGAGGAACCTGCAGGAATGACGAGTCCGCTGGGCCAAAGCCACTCTGGTCAGCGTGCAGGGTCATTCGACTGCACTTCTTTTCCCCGACGACGACTCAGGGCTATGATATGTCTCTATGGACTGTCTCGATCGGCACCATTGTCGAAAAAGATGCATTGTGTTCGCGACTTGCCCTCTCGCACCGTCCCTCTCGACTTTGTTGCGCAGTAAATATGCAGGGGCGTAATCTGTATTGGCCTACACGAGGCTCGGACTATCAATCGCGTGAATCCGAGTTTTCTGATCGCAGCATTCATGAAGCCTTAACTTTCGCTCAAGCAAAAAGGCGACTGTCATAAAGTCAACGAGGAGGCATTCTTCAAAATTCAACTGCAGCAGTTCACGCAATTTGGACATGTCGGGTTGAATCACAGCTACGTACACGTTTACGTGGGGGTGGACTAGTTAACGCTGGTTAGCAAATTAATCTTGATGGCATGCTTCACAGACGTTTAGGCCCGTGTCGTACTGGTCGTGCCAGCACGCAAACATGAGCGTTATCTCTTTATCGTGGCCCGACAGGTCTATCGCGGCGATGTTATTCTACAATGATTGTCAAGTTGATGACGGCAGCGCGTGGGCATGAAAGGTGCATATCTCTCGTTATTCGTGTGCAAAGATCGATGTGAGCCGCCGTCCCGTTCCCCCAATTCTCTTCTCTTTTCGCGCGCATGCGATCGATGATCGGACACTGTCAACTCCTCACCACTAGTGAAAAGCGGACTTCCTCTCTGGCTTGGCTGTTCATCCACGTCTGACCCGGCTGCCAGATTCAACAATCGGTGCCTCCCAGGTAGCGAGCCAGTCGTGCGGTTGCAGTTGCTATCACCAGTGGCAGCTGCAAGACAGGCCGAGCTATTATTCTCTAACGCAGCTCTCAACGCAGTAGGCCCATACCGACTAGGTTACTTTTACCATACATACGTACCATGAATGGTTTTTTTACAACCACTCGTATGCGTTTATAAGGGTTCGCCGTCGGACCAGGCACAACGCCTCTGGGGGAGTCCATGCCTCGACGTTACCCTCTCTACGGCACTAACTCCGCCCAGTCGAGCTAATCCCCAGTGAGGCGCCCTCCGCACACGTCCGAACACGCCCTCCTCAATCTCTAAACTCTCACCTGAAGGAACTTTCCTTTCCCCCTTTCACTATGCCATCCCGTATACCGACCACTGACGGCTGCGGGGAACTCCTGCCCTCTGTCTAATCCGCCATACCTGCCTCTCGCGCGCTCAGAGGGCGGAGAGGGCGAGGAAGTGGCTAGGATATTTATTCCGGCCACCCGCGGCTCCGCGTCCCAGTCCAGCCCGCGCAAGTGCGGAATGGCCCCCCTCCAAGTGGGTTATCCCGCGGCCCCCACTCGCGGCGGCGCGCATTCCCCACTTGCGGCGGCGGTTCTGCGCTTGCGGCGATCCACCGTAGACTCGAATCGCCTCGCGCCGCGCCTCGCCGCCGCCCGCGCCTGCGCCCGCGCCCGCGCCCGCGCCCCGCCGCCTTGTCCGCGCCCGCGCCCGCGGTTCGCGCCCGCCTCGCCTCGCCTCGCCGCCGCCGCCGTGCAGCCTCCGGGCGCGAGGGAAGCGAGCAAGCGAGGAGCGAGCGGTCCGGCGAGTGGTTTCGCAGCGCCTTCTCGACCCGCTCGCGCTCGTGGCGTACGAGGCGCGCGAGGAGGACGCGGAGGAAGTGGACGCGGAGGAGGAGGCGCGGGTCGAGGTGTAACGTCGCGGGTTTGCGAGGATGATGCTCGCGCCGAGCGCCGCGCAGGGCGCCGGGGCCCTCGAGCCCGGCCGCGAGAACGCCGTCGAGGATGAGTACGAGCTCGTGCCTCACATGCTGGGCATGCCCGAGGACGACGCTGGCCGCGCCAACGCCAGGTCGGCCCACCCGACCAAGGCCCACGGCGTGGACGAGATGAGCCCCGAGGAGATGCTCAAGCGCGGCGAGAAGGACCCCGCGTTCGCGCTAAAGCTCCTGGGCACGCGCGTCGAGCTCAAGTGGAGCAGCGGGCGCTGGTACCGCGGTACGATTTGCGAGTACAATGAGTCGCTCCGGAAGCACCACGTCGTCTATGATGACGGCGATGAGCGCTGGTACCACCTGAACGAGATGATCTACCGCTTTGTCAAGGACGACGAGGAATGGGTCAAGTGCTAACCACGTGGCTGCGAATTGCGTCTCGATCCATCTCATCTCCCCCCGCCCCCCCCCCCCCCCCTCATTCGGATGCGCTTTTTCCACGTCGATACGGCACGGTTCGGCTTTGCACTGCCGGACCGAGGGCCGCTCAGGTCCGTCTCCGGATCTTACTTTCAACATTCGCTCCTTGCGCGCGACATCGCCAGCCTCGTTGGCCTCGTTGGCCCTGTATACATACATATACCACCCTTGCTCAACTCGCAAAAACCCAACTCAGCCTTGTGCCTTTTCGATCCCCCCGCCTTGTCTAGGAAACCAAAGGAATAACCAGAAAAGAATTTAATCAAAGGAAGGGAGTCAGAAAAAAAAGGAAGAACATTGGGCCTTGCGATCTTCAGGGAAAAAATAAAAATCCAGGACAGTCACCTCAACTGGCCCGGGTTGCTTTCGGGAAAACTTATTTGTGAATCAAATTTGTCTCTCTTTCTGCGTTGCCTTCTCGGCTCTTGTGCATCGTTTGCTGCTGTAAGAGTTGCGGGGCATGCATAAAAAGGCCTTCGCGCGCCTCAAAGTCCTTGCCGAGCTTACTAGACAAAACTTGCGCTGCAGACGCAGCTATAGCTGCAACTGGAGTGCCCCGCATGTCAAGAAGATCGAGCGTGGCATCCTGACGCGTGCGACTCGCACAAGCATCGGCAATCTCACGCAAACTCGACTCCTCGAACTGAGCACACTCGGCGACCGAAAGCTCAGACAATACTGGAAGACGACCACACAGACGTGCAACGCCTGTGCACGTCACCGCTGCGCAGTGCATCAAATTTAACGAACGTAGACGAGTAAGATTGGCCCCCAATGCGTCGAGGCCAATGTCTGTGAGCGACCGGAGGTAGCGCAAATTGAGATGCTCAAGTCGAGGCAAACCTTGCGCCAACGCAACGACCGTACGGTCCGTCAAGAGGTGGCAGTTCATCAAGTTCAAATTCACGAGGTTGACACAGGCACACACTGTGTGCACTAAGGCATCATCGTCCAGGGCAAAGCACTCTGATAGATTGAGCGAGGCCAGCCGAGGACAACGTCCGCCCAAGGGCTCGAGTCCTGTTTTTGAAATGCGATTCATCGACCAAAGGCTGAGCGTTTCCACCTTTGATCCACAGTTTTCTAACAACACGCGCACAGATTCGTCCGTGACCTTGTACAAATCCTTGGCGTGCAAAACGCGAAGCCGCCCAAGGGCTGGACCGAGCTCGCGAACGCTCGAGTCCGTCAGATTTATACAGTCGCTCAGATCGAGACTCTCTAGGTTCTTGCATCCTTGTGCCACGTTTACTACACAGGCGTCGTCGAGAGCCTCGAGGCGCTTTAGGCTCAGCGACGCGAGATCACCACAACAGGTCCCAATTGCTCTAAGACTTGCGGTGGTCAAGAGTGAGCATCCCGAAAGGTCTAGCGCGCGCAGCTGTGGATTGCTCCGCAAGGCTGGAGCTAAAACCTCGTCAGAGATGCGCTCAAAGCCTGCGAGATCGAGCGATACTAGATGCGGGGCTGAGCGTGTCAAGACCATCTCCACAAAGCCCAAAGGAAGATCGAGATAACACGGGACGCCCTTGCATCCACGTACGCCAACTGAAAAGCGATCTGCGAGCCCATTACTCACGAAGAAGTCGCGCCAGGTGCGGCAGACAGCCATGCTGCGCAGACGGTCCGGGTATAGAGGAAGGAAGCCCAGCACGAGACGGAGGACATCCTCTGTCTCAAGTGCCCGCTTGGTAGCCCGTGCTGCGGCGCTTCCAGAGAGACTTCGCAGGCGCGCGACACGTTCTTCCTCGGATCGTGCCCTTCGCAAGCTCTCTCTTCGTCGTATTTGCGGCGCGTAACGCCTCACGTCGACAAGAACCGTCGAGCCCTCAGGAACGACCAAGATTTTTGACTCGGAGGTTTCTTTGTCATCGTCATAAGAAACCTCATAGTATATTTTGAGCACTTTATTCTCGTTCGGCACTGGATCCCCAAAGAGAGCATTGAAGCTCGCCTCGGTACATAGCACGTCTCCACGCGCCGTCCTCTCTACGAGCGCTCGCACCTGCGAGGTGACGAATCGTAGTGTTTCTGGTCGCGTCCACTCGGCATCTGCTGTTCCGTATGTCGCTGCACGCACGTCGAGGCGTCCACCACGCTCCCCCATTGTTCTTTCTGTCTGTTATTTCTCACTCGCGCGCGCGCACACACGCACACACACGCGATGAACCCACCCCCGCGGGCACGCTGCGCGATATATATTTGCTTGCACGGGCACTGCCAGCGAGCAAGCAAGCAACTTGCTACGATCCGGGTACTAAACAGCAGCTTGGCTCTCACGGTCGTGAAGAGAGATCGTGACAAGGGTCAAGCTTGATGTAAGATGACTTTGTTACGTCACTTCGCAAACTTCATTCGTAGTCCCATATCGAGAAAACGATGCTTTCTCGTTCTTATCCATGGGTCATCACAACGCGCTCGCAGAGCATTACAACGTAGAACGGTAAAATGTCGCGCCCAAGTACTGCATGGTAAAAAGGCCTCGCACGCTGTGCAAAAAAATTAGTAGTCACATGATGCGGTTGCGAACCTTCATGGACCACGCCTCAACAAATGAAAAGAGATGAGAGCAACCACAATCCATCCGAGCGGTCGACTCTCGCAGAGCTCAAATCGGATACGAAACCTTTGTCTTTCCTTCGTGACCGAACAGTTCTCGGACGTTGTCAGGACACTGATGTTCCTCGATCACTTTTTTCTGTTGCCGTCAATGCGTCAAAAGCTTTTACTACGAGACAAGGGTTGGCTCTGCCGATGCTTACCATCTTGAAAAAAAAAAAAAGAATTGTCCTGCCTCGGCGGCTCAAAGTTTGCCTCGGTGGTCGGTCTCTGGCCTCGCTCTTCATCCGCCTGAGATTCGTCTCTTTGGCGCTCGTCCACCAAAAAATCAGGTCACTCCCAAGTGGCAATAAGCTGAGCACCAAACAAGCACCAGCAAATCGCATCGAGGCCAACGCCTTGAGCTCTTTGACGTCTTTGCAGCGCGAGCGGAAGTCAGCGACGTGACCAGCCGGCGGCTCCACCGGAAGGCCGGGCGCGAGGCGCTTTCGTCGGCTTTGGGTGACAGCGATCGGCGAGAGACTCGAGGCAAAAACCAATCATGGACCGCGTGCGCGAGGCCATCAAGGCGCAGACCTTGGACCAGGAGGCTATCGCTCGCGTGCTGGACGATGGCGCGGAGATGGCGCTATTGTATGGCGAGACGCCCCTGGAAAGCGTGAGCGATGCGCTGAAAATTGTACGCACGGCGCCCTCGGCGACTGGCGCCCAGGGCCAGGCGCTTCTGGGGGACGGCTCCGAAGTCTTCGTGGACGTTGGGTCTGGACGTGGCCATGTGGTGCTGGCAGCAGCCGCGAGCATGAAATGGAAGCGGTGCGTGGGAATTGAACTCGAGCAGGCCCATGTCGACGAGGCCAACAAGGCTCTTGAGGTCCTGCGTACGCAAACCGCAAATGAGAATGACGATACTGAAGGCGCCGAGGCGCTGCAGACGCCTCCGTCGGCGATCGAGTTCATTTGTGCAAACGCACTTGATAGCGAGGCCGCGCAAGAGGCGCTCGCAGACGCCAAGCTTGTCTACTGCTTTGACCTTGCATTCTCCGCGCAGGTCCGTAGCCACTTGGCAGGACTCTTTGCCAAGGTGATGCCGAGCAATGCCCTTTTGATCAGCGGCCACTCGGACCCCGTCCCAAGTGTCGACTTTGCACCACTGCTCCCTCTCCAAACTATCAAAATGGAATGGGGCCCTGCACCCTTGCGCGTGTACCGCAAGGCCTCGGGCGCCTTTGATCTTTGGCTCGAGCAGCACCTGCCTCAGCTTGAGGCCGCGGGAGTTCCAGCAGCTTTGCACAAGGCTGCCTTTCGCAAAATTACCGAAATGGACTTTGATATTGGCGCTGCCGTTCAGCTCGCGCGTGAGTCGGAAGATTCCGAGGACCTCGTCGTGGTGGCCACCAAGTCCCTCGGAGCTGCCGATGCTCAACAAGAGACCGAGGACGGCGAGGGCGCTGTCTTTGTTCTTGATCATGCCTGGACATTCGGCTCCCGAGCGGATGCAGCAGCGTCGTTGGCAAGCGTACCGGGTCTTGTGGATCGTTTGTGGGCGCTGTGCGGCGAGCAAGCCGGCGAAAAAGCCAAGCCCGACGCTGCGCTCTTGCAGGAAGACCCGGAAGAGGCTGCCAAGCGCGTGCTGGACGCAGCTGGAAATCTTTTGGCGAGCTACGAGGTGCGTCGTGGAGACGCCGAAGGAACCGCAGGCACGACTGTGTTTTATATGCTTGACGAAGTCGGCTCGCGACTTCGGCGGCGTCAGCGCGGCTCGGCGGCACGCCTGCAGCCGACAGAGGCTAATTTCCGTTTAGCGCCCATTTACTCTTTTGACTACCGCATGGCGTTCCAGCTTGCCTGGGCTATTGCTCCCGTGGAAAAGGGATCAGTTCTTGTCGCTGACCATGAGCAGGGTTGGGATGTTCACCATGAGATCGACATTGCTGCGGCCAGCGAGCAGTCTGCAGAGGCCCTCCCAGAGATGAAGGAGTTTGCCGCCCAGGCTTCACTTCGGCAAATGATGGACGCTTCAAGAGCCTCCGGGACGAGCGAGTCGGCCGAATAAATCACAAGCTTGAGAGAGTAGAAAAAAAGGAATTCCATTTTAGACGCAAACGCCCACGTAGAAACGGCGGTATGTCTCTTTTCCCTTTTCATGTCACACTTAAATGATTGACAAGCAAAAGCACCGTAACTATTTGTGTGCGATGAGCTATTGATGCAATGCGGCTGCAATCAGCCTCCGTGCCGCAGACAGGATCGAACGATCTGGACGCTTACGCTTGCAGATTCCAAGACGCCAATAAGCGTTTGGCAGAAGCTTGAGGGCCTCGCCTCTCCTAAGCTGAGAATGTGACGCTCGTGATGGTGAATTTTCCAAAAGATTTTTGACTGTTCTACTTACTACGTTTCCTGCAACAGGACTACAACGCAAAGATCTTCCTTACTATCATCACGCAATAGCATCGCGAACGATCGACGGGACCTTGACGAGGTGGCGCTCCTTGTCATGAACAAAGCACATCTCAAAGACGGCTTCGACGAGCGTCTGGTCGTTCGAGACACGCGTAAGCTTTTGAAGAATCGGTACGACAAAGTCCGAGTGCTCGCCCTTCGGATCTTGCGTCGTTGTAATGCGGAGCGGCTCAACAGGCCTCGCGCCGTTTTTGTACGCGAGTTTTGCACTGCGCACAACGGGAACAGCATGAAACTCGGTCTTGGCGCGTGCAAGAATCTCATTGCTGAGAAAATCCGAGCGCGCACGCTCGAACCAACAGTAGTAGTTGGGGTGGAATGCGATTCCAGTAAAGTCAGTGTCGGCCAAGTGAATGACCAGGTCAAGCTCTGTGGTTTTGCCAAGTGAAGAGGGCGCCCCGGGCTTACGCCGAAGCGGCCTTTTCTTGGCGCCGGGCTTTTCGCAGTAGGTGAAGTTCGACTTGCAATCGTCAAAGTAATAAATGAGGTCGTGCACCGGCTGAGGTACCTTGGTGAGCTGAAAAGTTCTGCTCACCGTGACCATCTCTACAAAGCCAGCGACTAGCAATGTGTTGTCGCTCTTTCGCCAGATGCTCTGGTCAAAGTGCAGGCGAAAGGGCCCATCTGCAAAAGGAATGGTTCGGACTTCGAGTTCATCGCCGTAAAATGCAGGCTTGCGAAACGACTGCTCGGACCGCGTGACCACGAAGGAGTCACCACTGTACTCGAACAGTCCTGCGAGAAAGTCTGTGGAGATCGCGTTTTCCCGGCCACGCTCAAACCAGGTCAAAAAGTTACGATAGAACACGATCCCTACTGTGTCTGTGTCCTCTCTGTACACCTTGACGTCGAGCGCGTCGTAGCCACGTGCACGAGACACCTTGAGAGGCGCCTCGTCGAGCTTTGGCAGCTCGCCGCAGACTGCAGTCGATGGCGCAGCCATCTCGCCACAGACCAAAGCGCTTACTCGCTCTGTTTCGTTCGATTGGCGCGCTTCTTCAAAGGACAGCGAGAAGGTATCGACTGCCTCGTTGCCGCAGCCGGGTCCGTACCGAGTTCGCTTTGCGTACGGGGCTCCCGGTGTTGCTTCAAGGTTTAAAAATTGGTTGCTGCCAATGCCGTCTCCTCTCGCAGGTTCACGACGTCATCGAGGCCCGTCTTTGATCATCACAGAGCTAGCGATAGGTTTTTATCGCCCCTAAAAAAAAAAAAAAAAAAAAGCCAAGTTCCCAATGAGGGGATCGAACCCTCGACCATTTGATTAAGAGTCAAACGCTCTGCCGCTGAGCTAACCGGGATACCTAGGAAGGCAAGATGGTGAATCGAATCACCTCTTTCCCATCGGTTGAGGCGCAGGTCCGCGCTGCCATACTCAAGCTCGAGCTACACGAGTGAGACGGGGAGCTGGGGCAGGGAGAGAGCCTAGACAACGCCACAAAATGAAACAATGGCCAAGACAACGCCACAAAATGAAACAATGGCCAAGACAATGCCACAAAATGAAACAATGGCCAAGACAACGCCACAAAATGAAACAATGGCCAAGACAACTAAAAAGGAAGCAGGAAAAAAAAGGCGTCAAAAAAAGGGAAAGGAAAGCCAAGGTTGACGACAGCGATATATGGCACCTTTCTTTCAAGATTTCGTCTCGTTTTCTTACAGCAATGTATAAACCCCCTAAAAAAATCACCCAACAGCCAAGAAAGCAAAAAAAAAAAGATTGTCAAGTTCCCAATGAGGGGATCGAACCCTCGACCATTTGATTAAGAGTCAAACGCTCTGCCGCTGAGCTAACCGGGATACCTAGGAAGGCAAGATGGTGAATCGAATCACCTCTTTCCCATCGGTTGATGCCGAGAGCATCGTTGGCATTCACAGAGCTCGTTCACCCCGCGCGAGACGGCAGGGGACGTTCGTGACGCCACCCATTACGATGTCTTTGGCGCAATCACGTAGAGATTTGGGGGTTGACCGCGAAAAATCCAAAAAAAAAAAGGTTTAGGAGTCGCTCGATCAAGATTAGGCGGCGAGCGCCATTCATTTTCACAGGCCCAAACCAAAACACAGAAATTTGCAAGAAACGAAATGAGGTCCAAAAAAAATTGAGTTCCCAATGAGGGGATCGAACCCTCGACCATTTGATTAAGAGTCAAACGCTCTGCCGCTGAGCTAACCGGGATACCTAGGAAGGCAAGATGGTGAATCGAATCACCTCTTTCCCATCGGTTGATGCCGAGAGCATCGTTGGCATTCACAGAGCTCGTTCACCCCGCGCGAGACGGCAGGGGACGTTCGTGACGCCACCCATTACGATGTCTTTGGCGCAATCACGTAGAGATTTGGGGGTTGACCGCGAAAAATCCAAAAAAAAAAAGGTTTAGGAGTCGCTCGATCAAGATTAGGCGGCGAGCGCCATTCATTTTCACAGGCCCAAACCAAAACACAGAAATTTGCAAGAAACGAAATGAGGTCCAAAAAAAATTGAGTTCCCAATGAGGGGATCGAACCCTCGACCATTTGATTAAGAGTCAAACGCTCTACCGCTGAGCTAACCGGGATACCCAGAAAGGCAGGATGGTGAATTGAATCACCTCTTTCCCATCAGTTGACGCTTGATTGTGGGCTGACACTTGTAAAGGTCTAGCAGAGCTATCTTCTTCTCAAAACAAAGCACTTTCTCTCACTGTAGACAAGAATCTGATCGCCAGAGAAAAAGGTTCAGCATTTCAAGGCCTACGTCACAATATCACCAAAGAAGGTGTGGTCGCGCAGATCTCGCTCACGCGTCGTCGTACGCGTCGTCGTACACATCGTCGCGATCATTAACGTGATGCGCATGATGTTGCTGCGTCGAAAGCTGCTTCTGGGCCAACTCAGCCTGACGAGCCTTGAGAATTCGCCGGCGATAGATCACGAGGCCGGCCGCAACTGCCGCTCCAATGAGAGCGACGCAAAGTAAGGCAATACCTGCGGAGCTAAGACTGCCAGAAGAAGACGCGTCGTCGAGCGAGTTAGAAGACGCCTTTAATGTTGAAACCAGGTCTGTAATTGCGGAAACGTCGCATTGACTGCTGCGAGAGCAAGAGTCCAGAACCGAATTAAAGGTCGTTATTGTCGCAGACTTGGCAAAGAACTCTTGGAAGTCACCTAGGGCCAAAGTATCCTTCTCAATCCGAAAATACACGGCCAAGTCACCGTCGTCTTCCGCATAAGAGGTAAAGTTAAAAAGAGATTCTTCGCATCTGAGCTGGCCCATGCTATGCGAAGAGCGTCTCTTGTGCACCGTGCGATGCACCACATAACAGAGCCCATCCAGAAAAGGCGCCGGCGTGTGCTCTGATGCCACGTATGGGACCTTAAAGCGAAGAATGTAGTACTCGTACGAGGACGTGGCGGTCACTCCCGTGACTGTGATTGTGACGTCGCCCAAGGCATCGCTATTGTCAAAGGCGATCTGAATGGCATCCACAACACCGTCTGGGTTGTTTGTCACCGTTGCAAGTGATGCCGTAGCGCTATCGCTATCAGTGAACAGAACACGAGATGTAAAGTAGATCTCCACCGTGCCTGGCGTTCGGAGATCACGTCGGACGTGGTGCGCGGTTTGACGCGGGCTCTTTTGAATGGCGGCTGCCTTGGTAACATTTTGGCCGGCACGGACCTTGGCTGGACCGAGACGTTCAGGAAGGTTTGCCAACGTGCGTGAAACACGCTTGGGCGCAGTCCTAGTGCCAGCACCACCATCACCAGTAGCAGCTGGCATGCCGGCGAGAGCGCGGCGTCCAAACCAGCTGAAAGGCACTGGTGTGGGGTTGCCCGTTGGCGACTGCGTTGGACTTTGCGATGGAAGTGGTGTCGGCATTCTTGTTGGCCTTGGTGTGGGCTCTGGCGTAAAACTCGGTGTTGTTCCCCAGCCAAATGGTTCTGGTGTGGGCCTTGGCGTGGGGCTCGACGTGGGGCTCGACGTGGGGCTCGACGTGGGGCTCGACGTGGGGCTCGACGTGGGTCTCGACGTGGGGCTCGACGTGGGGCTCGACGTGGGGCTCGACGTGGGGCTCGACGTGGGGCTCGACGTGGGGCTCGACGTGGGGCTCGACGTGGGGCTCGACGTGGGGCTCGACGTGGGGCTCGACGTGGGGCTCGACGTGGGGCTCGACGTGGGGCTCGACGTGGGGCTCGACGTGGGGCTCGACGTGGGGCTCGACGTGGGGCTCGACGTGGGGCTCGACGTGGGGCTCGACGTGGGGCTCGACGTGGGGCTCGACGTGGGGCTCGACGTGGGGCTCGACGTGGGGCTCGACGTGGGGCTCGACGTGGGGCTCGACGTGGGGCTCGACGTGGGGCTCGACGTGGGGCTCGACGTGGGGCTCGACGTGGGGCTCGACGTGGGGCTCGACGTGGGGCTCGACGTGGGGCTCGACGTGGGGCTCGACGTGGGGCTCGACGTGGGGCTCGACGTGGGGCTCGACGTGGGCGCCATGGTACACCGCGTGCAGGAAGGAGCGCCGTATGATGTGTACGAGTCGCTCACGGAATAAAAATAGTCCCCGATGTCAACATCGCAGTCGCATGAAAATACATAGCATATACCGCCCGTTTGCACCCATGCACGACAATCCTCGAGCAGCTCGCAAACTCGAGCGCATGCAGAGTTGAGGGCCTGCGAGTCACTGGGGGCTATATTGCAGGCATCCGCCAGCAAAACGTAATCACCCGAGCCATCACTTGTGCGGCGAATGTTGGCCGAGGAGAACTCGCACATGGCGCAAAACTCGTCGACATACAGATCGTATTCGTCAAAAACAATGTCGTGTGAGCAGACATCACTGTGGATTAAAACATTGGTTCGCACCGTGGGCGTGTCTAAACCATCCAAGCACACCTCTTGAATGCACGAAGGGCAAGCCTCAGCGCCGCGATAGTCTCCAGAAACAAAGTATTCGTCCGCAGTGCTTTCATTGTCACACGCAAAGACGTAGCATGCGTCTTCGGCAACAATCCAGGCGTCACAACCGTCAATGAGCTCGCAAATGTGCGCACACACCTCGTCAAGGTCGCCTTCGTCATTGACGTCGAGCTCGCAGGACGAAAGAAGATTCACGAAATTTCCAGCAACATCACTTCCCTTGTCAAAGGTGGTGAGAATGTCTTCGTCCGTGAATGTGCAAAAGCAAAACTCATTGTTAGGAAGGTCGGCAGCGGAGAACACCAGCCTGTGGGAGCAGACATCACTCGCGCGGATATTTTCGCGAACAGAGGGAGGATCCTGGTCATCCAAACAGACACGTTGTCCGCACTCAGTGGTGGGAAAGGAAGTCGGAAAGGAAGTCGGAAATGCTGTAGGAAAAGATGTTGGGAATGCTGTTGGAAATGCTGTAGGAGAGGAAGTTGGAAAGGACGTTGGGAACGAGGTTGGGAATGAAGTAGGTTGAGGCGTGGGCGTAATAACAGGCGCGGCCGTTGGTTCCAGAGTGGGCACTTTGCAGGCTCGACTTCCTCGGCCCGAGCTATCATCATCGGTGAACTCGATTTCTTCATTTCCACAGGTCCACAGAAAGCAATCGCCTCCACGAAGAAGCCAGCCATCACAGCCCCGGTCTATGAACTGGTCGCACAACTGCGAGCATGTTGCCTCGAGCCCGTCCAAATCATCGTCCGCGATCGCGCAAGCGTCACCGAGGGAAAAATAGTTTCCGGAGCCGACACGAGCTTCGCCAATGGCCTCATCAATGGTAAAGTCACAAGAGTAGCAGAGATCTTCCGTTTCGACGTCAGAACCTGTGAATGATATATTTTCCTGACAAATGTCGGTGTCGACGCCGACGCGGGATCGTATGTCGTTGTCGCAGAATTGGCATGGAGTTGTGGGGGCCATCGTCGGCGATAGCGTGACGGGAGGCGTAGTTGGAGGCGCGCTTGGCGAAAGGCCATTGAGATTAATTTCAATATCGTACGAGAAGCCATCGACATAATTGCATTGCTCGACAGGTCCACACGAGGCATCACGAGAACACTGCTGGAAACGGATCGGTCGCATAAAGAGGAGTTCATTCCCAATGTACGGGATGCTGAGTTCCCGCGAGCAGAGCCCGCGCGACGACGGGAAGGCCTTGAAGTCCGTCCACGAAGACTCGTCGCCTGCAGTGGCTTGGTACTGAAGGGTGACCCCCGGCGTGCAGGTTGGTAGGGAGGTCTCGAGGTCGTCCAAGCTGGAAACGCACGTTGTCTCGCTCGTACCGGCCGTGTTGAGAAAGTTCGCCACAGCGTCTGTGAGATTGAATTCGATTGCATCATCAATGCACTTTTCAATGTTGGCCAACGCAGAGAAAGCAACGCGGCAGAACCCCTCGGCCACCTCGAGGTCGTCAAAGTACTCGATGCAAGTGTCAATGTCAATGCTCGATGACGCCATTGGCGCGTAGTTCTCGCAAAATGGTTCGAAGCACTCTGTCTGCATATTAGCAAGACTGACGCCATTGCCACAGAGTTGCCGGGCGACGTCGAGCGCAACGGCACGGTCGTAAACTGTTTCTTTTTCGGCGCATATTGCTTCTGTTTCGAGATGCTGCTGCAACGACGTAATTTCTGCGGCAGTGGAAAATTCAGAAGTGAGACTATTTGTGTAACAAAAGCCATTGAGATTTTCGCGTTCTTGGGCCCAATTTTCATTGGTCTCAATCACGGCGTCGACATTGATACGATAGTTTCCATACGTCTGCGCATTGATGTCCTTGCCCACATCGTTTGGCTTCACGGTACCTAGGCAGGTGATACTGGCTTGGATATTGGTTTCACCGTCGACAATGTACCAGGTGACATCGAAAATGTCGTCGCTGGAGACGCGGACCCAATTTGAAGTGAACGAAGGCCAGGAGCCGCCACTCGCGAGGTTCCAGCTCTCTTCGAGTGAGGTCGACTCTAGACAGTCGGTCGCATCAAGGCTAAAGTTCGCTTCGGAAGTCATGACAACGACCTGACGAATGACGCCGCGTTCTTCTTGCCGCACAAAGAGACCAAAGTCATCGGCCTGGTACATGGGAAGCCAGGACGGGGCGCCGTCGGAGGAAGGCTGGCATGGCGAGCCAGATTTCCACCAGGACTTCCACGAGCTGGGTTTCCATTCACAGGCGTTGCCGCTCGTATCGGTGAGGGATTTGCAGGTTGACTTGTTCATCTTGCACGTCGTCGTGCTGGTGTCGCGGGCATCGCAGACGCGCCAGGACGTCTTGGTGCCGTCAAAGGAGATGCAGTTGGGGTCTCCGTAGCACGTGCACGTCTCGCAGCATCCGCCCGTGGCGCCGCCGTCGGCGAATGCGAGGTTCTGGAGGATGATTGATGCCTGCTCTGGGAAAGCGTTGAGTTGTTCGCATGCCGCAGTGGGGTCTGTAAGATCCGCACAAATGGGGGCTTGAAAGCCACTGGAGCGGCACGCCGCGCCGGTGAGGTCAACGGTCTGGCAGGCCTCCAGCGCGGTTGTCTCACTTGCCGGACAGCAAGAGTCTGCGTCGTCGAATGTGACTGTGTACTCGATGCTCGAGGTTGTCACCTGGACCATGTTTTCTGCAGATCCGCAGAGAGGCGCGCTGCCACAGCTTTGCTGGTCGACGTCTGCAAAGGACGTCGCGACTGTGCTTTGGCCTGCCATGACCTCGGAAACGAGACTGGCGGCGGCGTCGCGTTGTTCTTGGCTCAGGTCTCCGGAGCTCGAGTCGATGCGGATGACCATCTCGAGGACGGAGGTTTCCACATCCGAGGATATTGTCACGGCCGTGGGCATGGGCGAAGGAGCGGCAAGCTCGCATGCCCCGGTGTCTTCATCGTAACTGCAAGGACTGCCGCAGAGCCAGGGGTTGTCGTCGAAGGAGCTGCAAGGGACGCAAGCGCCGACCACGTCGCCTTGGTCAAAGGTGTCCGCAATCTCGCTGTCAATCGTAAGCAGGCGCCGCCAGATGCAGCCATCCCCGTCCGCTGCGCAGCTCGCTTCGTCTGCGTTCTCCGTGCACGCCTGCGCGGCTGCAGCTGCCGCGAACATGACCACCGCGACGGCGACCCTCGCCGCGAGCCCTTGGCCCTCGCGTCGCCCTCGGCGCCCGGCTGCCCCCGCTGGCCGCATCATGCCTCCTCTCCTGCGTCCGCGTCGAGTGCGGTGCCCCTGCGCCAGCTGACTTCCTCAACAGAGCCCCGTTGCTCTCCCCTTCGCTTCCCTCCCGCTCTCGGCCGCCCGGGCTTCGCTCTCGCGCGGCTTCGCGCTTTCCCGCGCCGCCGCGAGGGACTTGGGACTTGCTGTCCTCGATCGCCGAGCTCCTCGCGCGGCGTCGCGGGACTGCCGCCGCTTTCGCCCTCCGCCGCGGCCTCTCCTCGCGGCGTCCTCGCGGGGGTCCTCGCGTCCGCTCCGCTCTGCTCTGCTCTGCTCCGCTCGCGCGTGCGGCTGGCTCGCTCCCCAGCCCGGGTCACTCACTCACTCGCTTACTCGTTCGGGGTCGCTCCGTCTCCCAGGGCGCACTCGAACCGGCCGCCGCAACTGCCGCCGCTCTCTTCCGCGCCGAGCCGCGCGCGGGCGCCGAGCTGGAGCTGGAGCTGGAGCTGGAGCTGGAGCTGGAGACGGAGATAGAGACGGAGTTGGAGTTGGAGATGGAGATGGAGATGGAGATGGAGATGGAGTTGGAGACGGAGATGGAGATGGAGATGGAGACGGAGAAGAGGAGATCGAGGAGATCGAGGAGATCGAGGAGATCGAGGAGATCGAGGAGACCGGGAAAGAGAGAAAGACAGGCAGGCAACGGGAACGGACGGACCGCTGCTCGGCTGGAGACGGAGACGGCGCGTCGCGGCGCAGAGTTCGGGTTTGGCTGGCTGGCTGCGCGGCTGCGCGGCTGCGCGGCGGGCCGCGGGCGAGGGAAGGGGAGACGGGAAGGCGGGAGGGAGGGAAGGGAGGCAGGCTGCTCCGGGGCGCCTCGATCACATGCCTCCTTTATGTTAGTCGCCCGGCCGCGCGGGCCGCGCGGGCCGCAGGCTATACTCGTGTTGCGCGCCGTTTTATGCACTCGGTCGGCGTTGGCTCCACTTGTGCGCTACAGGCCTTCAAGTGCGCCTCCACCCAGGGCAAATCCAGAATGGCAGCACGTGCTGCCAGCACCCCCTCTTCTTCAAGGCTGCGCTGTGCCGATCTGCTACTACAAGTTCAAGTACAGAGTTCAACAGACAGAGGCGGCCTTACTAAGACACCCGATGGATGTCTAGTGGAGACATCTGAGATCCTGTCTGGAAAGGACGCTGTCCCACAGCATCCCCGCACCCGGCTGCACGCGGCCGCCGGCCAAGATGGGACCCTGCGAATTTATCATGACAGTCCTGTTCGTCTCGGCGGGCTCCTTGACGTCGGCCGAGGATCGAATCGTAGTCGCCCGCGATTTTTCGGCTCCGCGCGCGGTTTTGAATCCTGACTTTTGCGGCACCGTGCGGGCACACACGGATTGTAATACAATGATGTGAGCTGGCTGACCGGACGAACTTGGAAGAGCGGGACAAAAACGATTTCTCGTGGTCTGGCTTGATTGACCAGACGGATCAGCGCCGCCGAGGTCCGCGCCAGGGAGCTTGCGATCGCTGACTATGGCAACTTGCTGCGATACAACAGATTGACGGGGCGTGCCTTGGTCAAAGTCAAAGTCATATGCTCGCCTCTTTACTGCCCAAAGTCTCCAATTGTCCGACTGCGTTGGGATCAAGACAACTAGGCCTAGGCTATTTATGGAACAAGGTTTTTTTGGTTTTTTTTTGTTTATTTTCCGAGGCACGACCAAATCAAATGCACATTTTGGTTTCGATCAAAGGTCTTGTTCTCGAGACGACAAGTCAAACAAAAGAAAGTAATGTGAAAAAAATATGTGGTGCAGAACAACTACTACGTTCATTTGGTTGAATGTTTGTTTTTACTTCAGACAGGAAAGTCTACAGTCTGTCGAGTCAAGTCAAATCGCTTTTACACGGACAACTACGTCTATGCGCCATAGTCCTCGTCATCATCGTCGTCGTAGCCGTACTGATGGCGCGTGGCGAGCTGCTTCTGATCGAGCTCAGCCTTGCGCCCCTGCTGAACGCGACGGCGATAGACAACGAGGCCCGCAGCGACGACAGCGCCAATAAGAGCCACGCAAAGAAGAGCCACGCCCGCGGTGCTGAGACCACCAGAGGACGAAGACCCGGCTGAAGCGGAGAGGAAGGACGCCTTGAGCGTGGATGCGAGATTTGTAATGGCCGACAGGTCGCACTCATTCGAGGTGTCACAGCTCTCAATCACAGACTCAAAGGTCGAGCGCGTCGAAGACATAGCAAAGAGCGTCTGGAAATCACCAGGGCTCACCGAGCTGCTCTCAATACGAAAGTAGACAGCCAGATCGCCGTCGTCCTCTGCGTAGGCGCCAAAGTTAGTGAGCTCATCGCCACACTCGAGGTCGCCCATTTCATGGTCGTCCGAGGTCTCGGAGACAGTGGTCGAGATCACATAGCAGAGAGCATCGTTAAACTCGGTGGTCGAGTGCTCCGACGCCGTGTACGGGATCTCGAATCGAAGAATGTAATACTCGTACGAGGCCGAGGCCGTCACGCCCGTGACGGTGACGGTAATGTCACTAAACTCGTCGCTGTTGTCAAAGGCCGTCTGGATCGCATCCACGGTGCTGCTTGGGTTCTCGACGACCGCATCGACCGAGTCCGTCGCGCTGGTGCCATCCGTGAACATAACGTGCGAGGTCATCAGGTACACGGTGGTGCCGGGCCTTCGTAGTGCGCGCCGCGCGAGCGCGCGTTCCTGCGCTGCCGCAGACACAGCAGCAGCTTGGTCCGCGCGCACCTTGGCAGGGCCAAGACGCGTCGGCAGGTTCGTCAGCGTGCGGGGAGTATGCTGCTCCGTTGACGTCAGCATGCTGGCCTTGAGCGCGCGGCGGCCACTCCAGCCAAAGGGCGCTGGTGTGGGCTGGAGGGTGGGCGCAGGCGTATCTTGCGTGCAGGCGGGGGCGCCGTACGACTCGTATGCGGTCGTGTCCTCAAAGTACTCATCGACATCGCCGTCGCACGTGAACACGAAGCACTGGCCGTACATTTGTACCCAGGCGTCGCACCCGTCGAGCAGCTCGCAAATGTGCGCGCATGCAGCGTTGAGGGCGTCGGCGTCCTCCGAGTCGATATCGCAGGCATCTGCCAACACAACATAGTTGCCCGAGTCATCGTTAGTGGTGAGAATATTGTCCGAGGAGAACTCGCACGTGGCGCAGAACTCGTCGACATCAAGATCGCCCTCGTCAAAGAAGATGTCGTGCGTGCAGACGTCCTCATCGACCACGACGTTGGTCTGGATCGTCGGCGTGTCCTCGCCATCGAGGCAGACCTCTTGTGTGCACGACCAGCAAGCCTCGGCTCCGCGGTAATCTCCGCTCGTAAAGTACTCGGAGGTCTCCACGTTGTCGTCGCAGTCAAAGAGGTAGCACTCCCCACTACCATAGAGCCATGCGTCGCAGCCGTCGACAAGTTCGCAAATGTGGGCACACGCTTCATTGAGGTCGTCCTCATCGCTCGAGTCGAGAGAGCACGAGTTGATCAGGTTGACGTAGTTGCCAGCGCCGTTGCCTTCGTTCGTTGTCGTGAGAATGTCACTGTCCGAAAAGGAGCAGTAGCAGAAATCGTCGTCCGGGAGATCATCGGCCGTAAAGGTGACATTATGTGAGCAGACGTCGCTGTCAGCGTAGAGGCCGTCCTGCACGGTGGGTGCGTCCGAGCCGTCGATGCAGACCTCCTGGTCGCACGGCGGGCAAGAGACAGCACCTCTTCCAGGACCCGAGACAAAATAATCGCTGGCTTCGGCAGAGTCGTCGCACGTAAAGATGAAGCACGCGCCTTCGGAGAGCACCCAAGCGTCGCAGCCATCAACAAGCTCGCAAAGATGCGCGCAAGCTTCATTGAGATCATCCTCATCATCAGTGGAAAGGTCGCAGGTGTTGAGCAGGTTGACATAGTTGCCGGCACCGTTGCCCTCATCAGACGTGGTGAGAATATCCTCATCCGTAAAGGAGCAGAAGCAGAAGTCGTCGTCTGGAAGATCGTCGGCCGTAAAGGTGAGGTTGTGCGCACACACATCGTCGTTAGCGTAGATGCCAGTCTCGACTGTGGGAGCATCGTCGTTGGTAAGACAGACTTCCTGCTCACAGTCGGACGTGGGCGCCGGGGTCGGTTCCGAAGTTGGCTGCGGCGTCGGCTCGGGCGTGGTATCATCCTCGACGCAGACGGACGCGCCGCTGCCGGAGCCGTCAACAAAGACACTCTCGTCGTTTTCGCACGAGTAGAGAAAACAGTCTCCACCCATGAGCACCCAGGCATCGCAGCCCTCATCGCTGAGCGCAAAGCATACCTGCGCACAAGTCATCTCGAGACCATCGGTGTCGTCATCCTCGATTGCGCAGGCATCGCCAAGAGACACATAGTTTCCGCCGTCCGAGTCGGTGTTGCGAATGGCCTCACCGGCGGTAAAGTCGCACGAGTAGCAAAAGTTGGCGCCGTCCAAGTCATCGGAGGTGAAGTCAATGTCAGTCACGCAGACGTCAGAAGACAAGGTGACGCCCGTCTGGACCTCGGGCTCGTCGACACAGACACCGCACTCGTTAGGGCCGGTCGTGGGCACTTGCGTGGAAACCGGGTTGACGAGCCGGGGCGTCGAGACCGTGAGCGTGAACTCGACGCCGTCAACCCAGTTGCATTGCTCAACGGGCCCGCAGGAAGGATCGCGCGAGCACTGCTCCATGCGGATTGGGTTCGTAAAGAGAACCTCGTTGCCATTGTACGGGATGTCGATTTCCTGCGCGCAGAGGCCGCGTCCAGAGGG
This sequence comes from Schizochytrium sp. CCTCC M209059, assembly GCA_000818945.1. Lineage (NCBI taxonomy): Eukaryota > Bigyra > Thraustochytrida > Thraustochytriidae > Schizochytrium > Schizochytrium sp. CCTCC M209059. The sequence continues at coordinate 217,180 of KN805407.1, forward strand.
GAACGCCTTGTAGTCGGTCCACGAGCTCTCGTCGCCGGCAGTGGCCTGGTACTGGAGCGTGACGCCGGAGACGCACGAGGCAAGGGAGGTGTCAAGCTCGTCGATGCTGGAAATGCACGTGGTGTTGCTGCCACCAGCCGAGTTAAGAAAGGCGATGATGGAATCGGTGAGGTTGAACTCGGAGGCGTCATCGATGCACTGCTCAATATTGGCCGTGGAGGAGAAGGCCACGCGGCAAAAGCCCTCGGCCACCTCGAGATCAGCAAAATACTCGATGCAGGTATCGACGTCAATGCTAGAAGACGCGAGGGGGGCGTAGTTCTCGCAAAAGGGCTCAAAGCACTCGACCTGCATACCAGCGAGGTTGACGCCGTTGCCACAGAGCTGGCGCGCGACATCGAGCGCCACGGCGGTGTCGTAGACGGTCTCCTTGCCGGCACAAATGGCCTCGGTTTCGAGGTGCTGCTCGAGAGAGGCGATCTCCGCCTCGGTGGATACATCGGTGATGAGACTGTTGGTGTAGCAAAAGCCGTTGAGGTTGTCGCGCTCCTGGATCCAGTTTTCGTTGGGTTCAATGACGGCGTCCACGTTGATGCGGTAGTTGCCATACTCTTGCTCGCTGAGTTCCTTGTCGGCGTCGTCCGGGTTGACCGTGCCGAGACAGGTGATGCTGGCCTGGATGTTGGTCGCGCCGTCGACAATATACCAAGTGACGTCGAAGACGTCGTCACTGGAGGTGCGGACCCAGTTCGAGGTGTACGAGGGCCATGAGTCGCCAACGAGGCTCCAGCTTCCGGGAAGCGTAGTGGACGTGAGGCAGTCGGTAGCGTCGAGACTGTAGTTGGCTGCGGACGTCATGATGTAGACCTGACGGATGACACCACGCTCCTCCTGGCGCACGAACATGCCAAAGTCATCGGCCTGGTACATGAGGAGCCAGGAGGGGGCGCCGCCGGAGGCGGGCTGGCAGGGGGAGCCGGACTCCCACCACGACGCCCAGGAGTCGGGTTTCCACTCGCACGCGTTGCCGTTGGTGTCGACGACAGAGTTGCAAGTGGATCTGTTAATTTTGCACTTGTTGGTGTCGGTGTCGCGTGCGTCGCAGACGCGCCACGAGGTCTTGGTGCCGTTGAAGGAGATGCAGTTGGGGTCACCGTAGCACGTGCACGTCTCGCAGCATCCGCCCGTGGCGCCGCCGTCGGTGAACGCGAGGTCGGAGAGGATGAGCGTGGCCTCATCGGGGTTTTCGCTGATCGCGCTGCAGGTATCCGTCGGGTTGTCGAGGTCCGAGCAGATGGGTTCCTGGAAGCCGCTGACGCGGCATGCTGCGCCGGTGAGGTCGACGATTTCGCAGGCCTCGACAGCGGCGGTGTCACGCGCGGGGCAGCAGGCCTCCATGGTGTTAAAGAGGACGCTGTACTCGTCTGTGCTGGGCAGGACGTCGACCATGTAGTCTGCAGATCCGCAGAGGGGCGCGTAGCCGCATGCGTCCTGGACGAGGTCGTCGCTGGTGGGTTGCGCGGCGGTCTGTCCCGCCATGACATCGTTGACGAGGCTGGCTGCGGCCTCGATCTGGTCGTCGGTTAGGTTTGTTGAGCTGAGCTCGATGCGGACGACGGTCTCGACGACGCCGGTCTCGGCGTCGGTGGAGACGGGCGCTGCCGTGGGCATGGCAGAGGGCTCGGGGAGGCCGCAGGTCCCCGCGTCCCCATCGTACGCGCACGGGCTTACGCAAAGCCACGGGTCGTCGTCGAAGGTGCTGCAGGCGACGCACTCGGCGTCGAAGCTGTCGTCGCCCTCGGCTGTGATCTGCCACGCGCACCCGGAGCTCACGGCCACGCACGCGGTCTCGCTCGTCTGCTCGTCGCACGACTGCGCCTCGCCCACGGCGGCCATCGCCGCCGCGGCCACCATCGCCGCCGCCGCCGCCGCGGCCCACCGGGGCCTGCGCTGCCTCCGCATCACGGGCTTCTTCTTCTCCGCCGCCGCCGCCTGGCGCATCCTTCCCGCGCGTGCGGCACGCGCCGCCTCGCCTCGCCGAAGAATGAAAGAATGAAAGAATGAAAGAATGAAAGAATGAAAGAATGAAAGAATGAAAGAATGAAAGAATGAAAGAATGAAAGAATGAAAGAATGAAAGAATGAAAGAATGAAAGAATGAAAGAATGAAAGAATGAAAGAATGAAAGAATGAAAGAATGAAAGAATGAAAGAATGAAAGAATGAAAGAATGAAAGAATGAAAGAATGAAAGAATGAAAGAATGAAAGAATGAAAGAAAGAATGAAAGAAAGAATGAAAGAAAGAATGAAAGAAAGAAGGAAAGAAAGAATAAAAGAAAGAGGGAAAGAAAGCAGGAGAGAAAGAAGGAGTGGGAGAAAGAATGAAGGAAAGAAAGGAAAAGGAACGAAAGGAAGGAAGGTATAGTAGTATGCTAGTCATTTAGTTGGTGCGGAGAGCGTGGATTAATCTAGGCCAGGCCAGGCCAGGCCGAGAGTGGACAGAGCCTGGACGCGGGGGAGGGAAAGAGGGAGGGAGGGAGAGGCGAGGCGAGGGAGCGCAGGGCTCTCGGCCGTCAGGAGGTGGGCGGGCTAGCTCGCTCGCGCGCTCGTACGCACTGCACGCTCGCTCGCACGGCCTGCACGCACACACGCACGCACGCCGCTCGAGTGCCCGCCGCTCTATTGTTTTGGTCTCCCGCAGCCTCTTTCTCTCACTCACTCACTCTTTCTTTCTTTCATTCTTTCTTTCTTTCATTCTTTCTTTCTTTCATTCTTTCCTTCTTTCTGCGTCTCCGCTTCGGCGGCGCGGCTCGGCTCGGCTCCTCTCCCGACGCGGCGCCGCCCCGGCCGACCGCCCTGCACGGCGCAGCTCGGCACGGCGAGGCCGCGCCCGACGCGGAGCCGCCACGCCGGGATGCAGCAGGCAGGCAGGCAGGCAGGCAGGCAGCCAGCCAGCCAGCCAGCCAGCCAGCGGGCCGGCGCGAGTCCTGGCTGCGCGTCTCGGCTTCTAGCAGGCAGCTTGATTCATCATCGCTCACGCACTCTTTTCGTTCGGTCGATGAAATGAAAAAAGCCGCGTCGCGTGTTTCGCCTCGCTGGATTTTTGCGTGCTAAAGGAAAGAAAGAAAAAAAGAAAAAAAACGAAAGATAGAAAGAATGAAAAAAAGAATGAGGAGACGCAGGCGGCTCAGAGCAATCGAGGAAGGAACAGAACAACCTTGCCCCAGCCTCGCCTTGCCTCTCGCGCCTGGCTGGCTGGCCCCGCGCGTCCCGGCCTCGCTCGGGCCCTCGAGGCTACCGCGGCGAGCGAGGGAGGGACGGAGAGACCTGCAGCCGCGTCATGCTCCGACCTCGGCAGGGACGCCGGAGTCCACTTCTTCACGGCAGGAAGCACGCTGTCTGAACAGAATTCAAATTCAAAATTCGAAAACAAGCCTTCAAAATTCAAAAAAAAAATTCCAAAAATCCAAAAAAAAACTTAAAAACACCAGTGGCCGGTAAAAATAGAGGGATACACAAATCCTCTCGAGCCCCGTCCCTCCCGGCCCAGCTTCACCTCTTCTCCTCGTCTCTCGCCGCTCGCCCCGGCTGGGCCTCTCCGCCCGCTGCGCCGTCTTTCTCCTGCGCTCGCCCTTTCTCCCTCCCTCCCTCCCTCCCTCCCGCCGCCAGGCCCGCAACTAACCACTCGCCCGCCATCTGTAAGCTGCGGAAGCCAATAAATCAACCATCCGCCACCCTCCCACCACTCCGAGCACGCACGCTCGCCTCCCTCACTCCCTCGCGCGCCTCGCTTCGCGTGTGTCCAGGCAGGCCGCGCGAAGGTATATATATGTATGCGCGAGGCTGGGCTCGCCTCGCCGAGCGCGCGACTCGATCGGGGCCCAGCTTTCGCTTCTTGACAGCCCGAGCTGCGCTGCGCTTCTCCGGCTGTTCCGCGGCCGCCCTCCTGCACGCACGCGGCGGCTGCGATGTACGTACACGTCCTCGCTGACGGCCGCGACGCTCTTCTGGTCAGTCGACCGACCAATCGACCAATCAACCAACCGATCAATCAATCAAAAAATCAGCCAAATAATCAATCGATGAATCCAGGAATCGATCGACCGGCTCGCACGTCCAGTCCACGCCGGTGGCGGCGCGGACCGCCACATTCGCGAGGCGCCCTGCCTCCCTCTCTCCCCGGTTTCCTTCGAAAAATCCAGCCGTGGTCACCTGCAGCGCGCAGCCCCCTTCCGCAGAGCCGGAGCCGGAGCCGGCCGCCGCGCGCCGCGAGGGAAGGCCGAAGCCTTCAAGGTCTCGGGCCGGGCGCGGCGGCTGCGGCTGCGACTGCGACGCGCGCGCGCTGGCGCAGATGGAGCCTGCGAGGTCGTCGTTGTCGCAGGGAAAAGGCCATCTTTCTACTCTTATTTTTCTTTTCTTTTCTTTCCTTTTCTTTCCTTTCCTTTTCTTTTCTTTTCCTTTTCATTTCTTTCTTTCGGAGCGCTCGCTCGCGCGCGAGCGAGCGCGGTGCCGAGAGGGCGGGCGGCAGCGCGTGCACGGGCGCGTGCGGCACCGAGCAAGCGACAGCAGTCGCGACCACGGACTGGCGGCCGCGGCGGCACGGCCGGTGTGGGCTCGCCGTGGTCCGGGACGGCGCGAGGCTGCAGCAGCAGCTGCGAGCTGCATCCAGCCAGCCAGCCGCCCGTCGCAGCCATGGAGCTCAGCGGAATGAAGCCTGCCGTGGCGCGGCTCGTGAATTCGTAACGGCTACGGCGCCAGGGCGGACGGCTACCACGGAAGCAGGCGCGCGTGCAGAACTTGTATCTCCCCGGCGCGCAGCACGCGCGGCGCGGCGGAGAGAGCTCCGGGCGCGATCCTCGCAAGTGCGCTATGCGCGCGTGCCGACAGCGCTATCCCGCGCCAGCCAAGCCCAGATGTGGACACGAAAGAAAGCGCCGCCTCGGCCAGCCAGCCGGCCGGCCAGCGAGCCTGCCAGTTAGCCAGGTGTGGCAGGCGGCCTCTGCCCTGCCAAGCAAGCAAGCTAGCAGGCAAGCAGGCAAGCAGGCAAGCAGGCCAGTGGGTGGCAGAGGAGGGGCCGCCGCCACCCATACATGCATGGCGGCTCTGGTGGGAGGCGGGAACGCCACACTTCCAAGTCCAACTACCCACTCGTTCCGGGGGGGGGGGGCGGCCTGCACGTTCTGCGCATCATGGCGGTCCGCGTTCTGCGGGGAGAGTGCCGCTGCCTCGCTGCTGCGGGAAGGCAGGATCCCCGCAGCTGGGCGCTGGGAGCCTCTTTGCGCAAAGGACGCTGCCCTGTCGCGGGGAGGGGCGAGGACGGGAAACTAGCTTCACACAGCAGCGGCGCGATGCAGCGGGAAAAGGGTAGTGGGAATGGGACGGCGGTGATTCCCGCAGCGGGAACCCGCTCTCAACGAACGCTTCCACGTGACGAAGGTCTCCGCGCCTGCACCCGCGGTCAAGCCCACCTCGGACCGACTCCCTCTCCCTCTCTCTCTTTAATTTGATTTTTTAAACCTTTTTTGTTACTTTTTTATTATTATTTTTTTTGCTTGATTTTTTTCTTTTTTCCGCATCGTCTGCACGATCTATCTATCCACCCACCAAAGGAAAGATGTTGGCGAAGCTGTGATCAAAAACGATGCCTTTGAAAATGCGCGATGCCGGCCTTGTTCATTATTGTTCGCTTGCTCGTTCGTTCGTTCGGTGGGTCGGTCGGTCGGTCGGTCACGAGTGAGGCGCAGGAGCGCGCTCGTTCGAGCCGTGCGCGCCCAAGGAAGGGAAACCAGCCAGCCGTCCATCTTGCCCAACGCTTCCCACCTTGCTCGGACCTGCGTCTCGCGAATTCCGCGACCGGTGTTTTCCCGCTTGACGCTCTCTCTCTCGCGCGCGCACTCGCTCTCCCTTGCTCAGACGACAAGCGAAAGTGTTGCAACAAAAGAATCATACTCCTGCGCACTGCCCAAAGACGATTCCAGAGTTGATCATGGATTATACCGGGAAATCGTACGACGAAATTCCTGAGCTACTTTTAGGCGCGAGCTCATCGTGACGGGGATCGTTGACTAGCTACCTTCGAGACGTCGCTTGCGCTAATTGATGTCGGATGCGGAAGGCAAGACAACAAGACTGCGCCAAGGCAAAAAGTGTTGCGAATAAAGTCATGCTCCTGCGCACTGCTTAAATACGAAGATGAGGAAAGGAAATCGTACGACGAAATGCATGAGCTGCCTTCGAGACGCGATCTTTGCGCAGAATACTTGATGTCTGATGCGGAAAGGAATATCCCAGTTCGCCAGACGAAGACTGCGACAGAGTAAAAGGCAGCAGCAACGTCCACTTCCTTTGTGTCAGTTCAGGACCATCGGCCCGCCGTTTATCCCTTTTTTGCAATTCTTGTTCTTCGTTCGTCTTTGTCCAGACACTCCTGCGCACTGCCCAAAGACGATTCCAGAGTTGATCATGGACTATACCGGGAAATAGTACGACGAAATTCCTGAGCTACTTTTAGGCGCGAGCTCATCGCCTTTGTCCAGGGTCCTTCGAACCATTATATCTTCTAGGCGAATCGAAAGTCTCGGCGCATCGTCACCAAAACAAGTCTTATCGCATGCGAAGCTAATGGCTGCTTTTTACCCCCACCCCCCCCTCAAAAAACGCTAACCATGACGAGCGAGACGACAGAATCCTTGTGATCGCATTGGTTTTCTGACGGCATGGACTGGGCAGCGTTTTTGCGTGCGCGGGAGGCTGGTCAGGGCCGCGAGGTCGCCGCGGCGGCGCTAACGAGCGACGCCCAAGCCGCCTTGCGCGGCGAGTCGTCCGCGCGCGCCAAGGATGCGCCGCACAACACCAAGACGGGTCTCCTTGCCATCCAGCTGCCCGCGCGAGACCCGCAAAACGCGGTAGCTCTACCGTTGCGACTTGTCTCGGTCTTCGATCCGGCCCCAAGGACGGGGCCAGAGTGGCCTGCAGCACGTATTCCCGTCCGCGATCTTCTCCCAACCGCAGAGGAACTCGCTCGTCTTAGCGTTAAGGGCGTTGAGGACGACGACTCGTCTCGAGGGAACGGCGTCTCGAACTCGCTTCTCCGCCTCGAACGTGAGCTGGCAAACGAGAATCCCAATGCTACTGTGCTTTGCGTTGCCACGTCTGCAGATTGGCAAGAAGCTTTGCCCAAATGCAAGTTCTCCACACAAAAGTGGCACGCCTTGCTGGTCGAGACGCAAATCTCTGCTACTCCCCTCGCCGCCGTGGCAGATCACGTGCTGTGCGCGGTCCTCCCAAGCAAGCCATCAGACCAGAGCCTTACGCAATGGCTGGATCTTGCAACGCTAGCCACCAAAAAGAGCTCACTTTTGCACCTCGATCCGCCTGCGTTTGCCCATAAGCTCGCAACGCTTCGTCTTCGCGATCGACCGGGTGGAGCAACCATGGAGCGCGCCATTGCCAAAACCTACCACGCAGCACGCCTGCAACAAGGAGACAAGACCATGTAGCTGGTCGCAGCACGCATGCGACAAGGAGAGAAGACCATGTAGCGAGTAGGTATTGGTGATTCTTGTATAATTGTAAATTAATTCTTACTCTCCAACTCTTGCAGCGCATCGAGTGAAGCACCAGTCCTCCAAGCAAAAACCCTCAGCTTACAGCAACACTCGTGCAACGTTTACGGACCCTTTACAAGTTGATTTGCTAGTCGTCAAAAGAAAGAAGGAAACTCTCATCATTAATCCTTCTTCGCCTTTTCGTCCGTTTCATTCTTCTTACGACGTTTTTGCTGCCGCTCTCGAATCTTCTTCAAATCCGGATCGTCCTCTCCTTGATCGACGAGACGTTGCAAAAACGGGTCAACCTTTTGTTGTGAGGCCTTGAGAAGTTCAATAAGACTCGGCGCCAGCGGCGCCATATTTCGCGTAAAGAAAGAATAGGCAACTCCCGGACGATCCTGGCGACCCGTTCGTCCGACTCGATGAACATACACCTCCAGGGAGCCTGGAAAATCATAATTCACCACAAACGGAAGTCCCTTGATGTCGATGCCGCGTCCAGCCACGTCCGTCGCGACCAGAATGCGCGCTTTGCCCGCGCGAAAGTCGCGCAACGCACGTTCACGCTCGTCTTGGGAGAGATTACCGTGCAGGGCAACGCAACGCCGCTTCCCTGTTTGCTGCTGCTGGTGCTGCTGCTGGTGCTTCTGCTTACCAGCCGATCGCTGAAACGACTTCCCAGACGAACGCTGCTGCTGGTGCCGCGACTGCGATGGCTGTTTGCCAGACGCAGGCCCTTGCTCCTTGCGCAAAAAGCTCTCCACAAACTTGACCGTCTTGATCTTTGTACAAAAGATGAGAATACTACTCGGATTCCGCGTGCGATTCTGCTCACGGTCTTCGGCATCCACCTTGTCCAAGAACTTGGCCAACTTCATGGGCTTCTTGTGCTCGGCGCAGACCTGGACAATCTGCGTAATGGACGACGCAATGCCTTGCGCGGCCGCAGCCGTTTGCTCCGCAGACGCAGCCTGCAAGGAGAGCTCCGTCTCATCAGCTTCCAAAGCTCCGTCGGAGCTGTCACCGAACGGTACAACCGCGCCGCCGGGGTTCACGCGGAAACGAAGCGGGTCCCGCGCAAGCAATGCAAGGTCCTTGAGAATGCGCTGCAGTTTGGTCGGAAAGGTTGCGCTCAGCAATACATTCTGCGTCTCGTGACCGTCTTTGCGCAAGGCAGAAGCAAACTCGCGCAGCTGCGGCTCAAATCCCATGTCTAGCATGCGGTCGCACTCGTCGAGCACGAAAAAGGTCGTCGACTCTAAGCTCAGATCTTCAGCTCGCACGAGATCCAGCGCCCGCCCCGGTGTCGCGAACAAGATCTCCACGTTCTCACTTCTCAGTCGCTCGACCTGTTCGGCGCGATCCTTACCACCGTACGCCGCAAGACAGTTTACCATGTACGGTTTGCAAAATCGATGCGCCGTCGCGCATGCTTGCTGCGCGAGCTCGCGCGTCGGCAAGAGCGTCACCACGCTTGGACTATTGGCCGCCGAGCACGAACGTTTCTCGGCCTTGGCAAGACGCTGCTTTTCCAGCACGTGCGCCAAGGCTGGCAGCACGTACGCAATGGACTTGCCGGATCCCGTTGGTGCCACGCCGAGGACGTCTCGCTGCGCCAGGAGCGCTGGCCACGCCACGCTCTGGACCTCTGTCGGTTGCTTGAGGGCCCCGCGACTATTGCGAAAGCTCGTGCCAAAGCATTCCGGCAGCCGTTCGTCGTCGATATCGCGCACAGGCTTCACCATCTTCTGCTCCTTTGCAGCCTCCTCCAGCTCCTCGTGCTCGCTGTCGACCTTGCGCGCCGTCGCCGTCGCCCGGGCCTCGCGTCCTCGCTTGTGGCCGCGGGGCTTCTTGCTCGAGCCCGCCTTCTTCGCGTCCATCTTCTCTTTTCTTCTCTTTTCTTCTCTTTTCTTGTGCGCCGCGTTCCGGCCTCGGCTCTCCACGCACGCACGCACGCACGCACGCACGCACGCACGCACGCACGCACGCACGATCCCTCGCGCCCGTGCTCCAACGCGCTCTGCAGCGCCGCGCCAAGCAAGCTCGCTCTTCCGCGGAGCCACTCACTCGCCCCTTTGCTTTCTCTCGCCCCTTACGTCGGGAGCCAGCAGGCGAAAATGGGTTGCGGCGATTCTGCTCTTGCCGTAGCGAAAGAAGGTAGTAGTAGGTAGGAGAGCCTGCGCGCGTTGCGGAACACGCTGCAGAGAGCGAGCGAGGTGGAGGGTGAGGACATGCGACGCGCGGGTTGCCGAACAGGTGCGGGACACGGGCACGAGGGTGGTGGCGCAGCGCAGCGCGGGGAGGAAAAGCAAAACGGAAACGCAAGAGCCAACCAAGCCTCCTTCAAAAGGCCTTTCGGTTCATCGTGCTTGATCGATTCGTCGAAACACGCTCGAGACGCACGGCCGACAACAAGCATACGTACTACAACAAACCCTGAAAAGATGATCCAAGCCATGACGCCGCAAGATACAATCGACGTGGTCAACCTCTGCTCGCAGACATCCGAGCTGGATGTAGAGGAGGACGTTGTGGTCGTGATCGAAATCGAGACCGAGACCGAGACCGAGACCGAGACCAAGACCGAGCCCCGTCCCGATGCCAAGCTGCGCGGAAAGCGCACGATTGCGAGGGACGTCGCACCCGCGACAAAGCGTGCCAAAAGCGAGTCTTGCGCCGCGCCCAAGACAGCCCAAGATGCCGAGGCGCCATATGCACCGAGCCTTGTGCGCTGGAGGCGCGAGAACGCGCCTTGCCTCCTGGCAAATACGTACAGTGAAGAGAAGGACGACCCGACAGGATGGTGGTTGAGCGAAAAGCTCGACGGACTGCGCGCATGCTGGAACGGTCGCGAGCTGCTTTCACGCAACGGCAAGGTGTTCCCTGCGCCCAAATCTTTTCTCGAAACCTTACCGTCGGACCTCGCCCTCGACGGCGAACTCTTTCTTGGACGCGGCAAATTTCGCGAGACCACATCTGCAGTCAAGAAAACAGGCCAAGAAACATGGCACGCCTCGCTGCGCTACAACGTGTTCGACTCGCCTACGTTGCATCCTCTCGGATTCGAGGACCGCCATCGCAAGCTTCTCGAACGCTTTGGACCCGAAAAGAAGCACCCTCGCATCACCATTGTGCCGCAGACGCGCTGCACGGGCCAAGCGCATCTTGAAAAAACCCTCGACGAAATCACCAAGAGTGGCGGCGAGGGGGTCATGCTGCGCGCCCCTCAGTCCGTGTACGAGCCGCGTCGATCGAATACCTTGCTCAAAGCGAAGCGCTTCTTTGATGCAGAGGGAGAGGTCATCGCGCATGAAAAGGGCAAAGGACGCAATGCTGGACGTCTTGGCGCTCTCGTCGTGCGCATGGCTTGCGGTCAGACCTTCAAAGTTGGATCTGGATTTACCGACGCAGACCGAAACAAGCCGCCTGCAATTGGCACGATCGTGACGTACCGTTTTCAAGAGCTTAGCACCAAGAGCGGCAAGCCACGTTTCCCAACCTTTGTTTCGATTTGTGTTGACAAGGACGTCGCTTCGGACGCCGTCGTACCTGCCGCGGCAAAATAGATGTAACGATTATAGACAAAACAAAAAAAAGACATATTGCAAACGCCTCTATTCTACCCACTCATTCAGAGCGATGCGAACTGACCGCAAGATGGAATGTTTCTTGCTGCTTGACTGGAGTGGGCGTGAGTCTTGAAAATGTGAAGATAAAGTGCAGAAGAAAGGAGACAATGGTTCGTGAGTGTACTGGGCATGTTGTTGTCACATGTGGGGCCGATTGATCTCTCTTTGTCGGACATCTGCCTGTCACGCGCATTTGAGCAACGTAGGTGAGACGAAAAGGAGCCTAGTCGCATCCAAGCCAAGAATTATCTGTTCTTAAGCCCGGGGCGCTGACATTAGCAATTTCGAACTTGAAGGCAACAACGCTTTTAGACCCCTTTTTCTTCAATAGAACAGTTACGCTTGCGGTCTATATAGAGATTAGAAGGTAACCTTTTTCGTAAATGCTCTCGTTTACTTGTGACAATTACAAAGCTCCTCAAAACGTTGGAATGATTTGAACAGGCACTGTCCAAACGAATATACGATGGCGCTCATCTCATCAGCATAACCCTAGTAGTTCTCTCTGATTGATTTAAAGAGTGGAAAAAAGAAAGAACTTTGATCCTTTGCACATCTGCCAACAAGTCACGCAAACCGTGACGATCAAGATCTCGACTCTCCTGGAGTTTAGCATAAAAAAAAGTAATGAATGTTGTTCGCATTAGTTCGGACACCTGCTTGGCGGGGTTGCTCATGAGCTCAGCTGGCAAAGATTTTTTTGCAATGGGAAGGTCTTGAGAACAGAAATGACAATGATTCTTAGTTCGCAGGGTTTTCTTCTGCTTCTTTTTGTTAATCTGGCGATCGCCTCAAAGCACGGCTTTTCTTAGGAAAATGTTAAAATCGCATTTACTTTCTTTTTCGACTTGAGTTCCGTCTATGATGACGACGATGACGGCGCAGACGATGTTGCTGCTACCTGCAGCCCCAAAGACGCTCTCCGTGCGACTCTGCGAGAAAGTCTGTTGAGAATCCGCTCTCTCCGCTTGGCTCGTCGCAGCTTGCGCCGCAGACTGAGTCGCTGCACCAAAGAGGACCGACGGTCAACGGGCTCAATCCATGCCGTTGCTTTGTCCGCATACTCATCGGCCTCGTCCTCTGGGATGACGAACTCGAGAACGGACTGCAGAACTCCACGAAGACCCCAACGCAATTTACGCTCCGGGGGGGCATTAGTATCCTTTTCGCGTTCGTCCTCCTCAAGATCACTCTGCACGTCTTCCTCTGGTTCACCACGACGACTGACGCGCTTGCCTTCTTGAGGTTCGTGCTCCGCGCTTTGGCCCGTCGAGTGGTCGTCGACGAGATCGTCTTCGACTTCCTCTCGGTCATCCTCGTCAAAAATTTCATCCTCGTCGGCATCCTGAGCAGTGTAGTATGTCGCATTGTCGTCTTCTTCGTCATGCTCACCTGAGCTTGCGGTACGGTTCATCGAGGCCAGGACTGCTTCGAGGCGAATGCGGACGTCCTCGTAGATTTGAGGCCGCCTTGCAACGCGAATTTCCCAATCGCTGTTCTCATAACTTTGGACTTGCTTGGTGAGGTTGTTCATAAACTCGACTGGCAGTGCTCCTTTGCTGAGCGCGTTAAGAATCATAGGAGGCACAAAGCTGAGCTTGAGGTCGAGGAACTGAATGTTCTCGAACAGACAGCTTCCATCTGGGCGGATTTCGACATAGTATGCGCCGCTGAGTTCCATTCGCGTGTATCCGTTGCCGGGCTCCGGTACAGTGAAACCATCGCGCGAAAAGTCCTGCGCAAGGGTCTTAAAGGCAATGCACATCGCAGAGCGCTCCGTCATGTCGAATCCTTTGCCCTCGATAATTGCCTCGCGGTTCGAAATGGGCATGAGCATGGGTGGATGGATGCGAATGCGAGTGAAGCGTGAAAACTTGGTCTCCTCTTTGAGGGTTTCGTGTGTCTTCATCAGACCACGTGGAAAGTACTTTGGCATGAGCTCCACTTCTGCAAACAGGCTCACCAGAGCCATAAAGGTGTAGGTCATCGGCTTGCCGGGCACCGCGGGAAAGACCTTGGCCGCCTTGGTGACCAGAAAAGGGGTGCCTTCTTGTTTCTTAAAGTGGACCGTGATACCCTTCTTGCTGTACGACTTCGTCCACCCCTCGTCCGACTTGATCTCCGATAGGAGCCGCGTTACTTCCTCAACGTCCTCGCGCACGCGCTGCACGGCGTCTTTGCGCTTATCGAGCTCCTGGGCTGCCTCATGGTTCGTGCTGGCGATCGCCTCGAGCTCGTTGGCACACCTTTCCGCCTCGTATGGCTTGTCGAGCTCCACGGCCTTGTCGAAGGCCTCCCAAGCGCTTGCCATCCTTCTTCGCCCTCTCCTCCTTTCCGTTCCTCGGTCTTGCGTGTTTGCTTGCTCGCTTCAAGGTTTTCTCCAGCTACGGGAGCCCGGGGCGAAAAGTACACTGGTCCTGGCTACTTACTGCCAAGGAGCGGCACGTGCACGAGCGCGTGCACGAGCTATTTAGCACTACTACTGCTGTTGCTTCTCGCTCTTGCCTGGCGGGCGTCAACATGCGACCGGCGCAACGCGTGTACAAGCTGCTGCTGCTGCTGCTGCTGCTGCAGCTGGGCTTTCGTTTGCTAGTCGGCTGCAGTTGGTGTTTTCGATGAGGCGAGAAGGGGCTTTGGATGAGGCGAGCGCGACCTGTCGCGCTCACCAAGAGGCAAATCTAAGAGGGAGACAGGCGGAGCGCGAGCACGACTGTCTTTAGGGCACACGCTGTGGAGGAACCGCCAAACTCTCGCAAAGACCCTCCACGTTGCGACGCTCGCTCGCTCGCTCGCTCGCTTTAGTTGCTCGCGGGTCATCAACAGGTCCCACCTGGAGAGGATTTGCGAGAGTATAAAGACGAAACGAGATTCTATTACTGAAACAGGAGAAGAGAGTGTGCAGTGCCAGAAGCGGCGGCTTCGAGACTCTCTCTGTCTCTCTGTGTGTCGGTCGCTCTTGTTCGAAGGGTTTTAGCTGTAGTAGCAGCTGGCTGCAGCGAGAGACTCGAGGTGAGTGGTATGGAATGCTGCAACGACCATCATCAGCGTTCATTTCGAATAAGAATAAGCCCGTATTCTTGGTAGTAGACCAAAAGCGCAGGAGGGCTGTGTTCTTTACGAAAACGAAATGTGCGAAACCGGAGGAGATCTCTCTCGTTAAAAGAGTCCTCGGCAAGGGCGTCCTCGGGAGATCGAGTACACCAAGGTGTGCGCTCGTGCGTACCCTCTTGCGCCCGCGCAAAGCGTTCCGGGCGTAGTTTAGACCTCAAAGACTCCGCCTGCTTTTCCCTACCTTATCTCGGCACAACCTATTATACCGCAACAGCTATCCCCCACAGTTCGACCTAACCAAAATACTATAGTTAAACTAGAGGTCCTCATTTTCCAGCGCCGATCGGGTAAATACGCTCTATTACATATACTGTGCAAAGAATCCTTTACTACCCGTCGTTCAGAAAAAGCTGTAATTCAGGAGCCGCGCGCGAGCTCCGTTTTCTGGAGGCGGTGCGCTGTCCTCCTCCGCGCGGCGCGGTGCCGCCGCAGACCCCAAACAAGCGCAGCGTAGCCAAACACACGCGCCCCGCGACTTTGCGTTTGTGAATACCCCACTTGCGCCGCCGCGCTCTATACTGTTGCACCTCTCCCAGTAGGCTAGTCCGTGCCCGCGGACCGACCGCGCGCGGCACGTGCACGGATCGTTCCGTACTAGTTCCGCTGGAGAGAGGAAAAGAGAGAGGCGTTGAACCGCAGGAGTTTCGCATTCGGCCGCGAGACGGGTCAAAACCGCAGAAGCCGCCACGTCCTGCCTCGCCTCGTTTCGCGACTTCATCTTCTGGCAGTCTCACAGACGGAGCTCGCGCGCGCAGAAGGGCCTTGGAGCGGACTCCGCGTGTGCAAGGAAGGCTCGCGCGCGCTGCTGCTGATACGAGACGGCCGGGACGTGCGGGTTCCCTTGTACATTTGTCAAATTGCATTTGTGCATTTCTTCCCTTTGTCCCTTCTTTTTCCACTTCTTCCCTCCATTTACAGTTAGCCCCCCTCTTTTTTCCTTTTTTCTCCCTCAAGAGACCGTTGTGCACGGACACCGAGATCGATTTTGCTGGCAAAGGCGATTCTACTCACGCAGATCACTTAGATCGCGCCACTCTTCTGCGCCGCGCGCCGGGACCAAGGCGCGGCCGCAGGCGACGCGTGCGTGCTCCTCGCGCGCGAGCGAGGTTGGTTGCAGGCGCTGCTCAGCTGCAGCTGCCCGCAGAGGGAGACGAAGACTCTTCGGGTGCCTTGCGCAGAGACACCAGCGGTTAGTGCCAGTGTCGCTGCCCGCCTTCGACGTCGCATTCATTCAATTTGGTTACGAGTGCACCTGCAAAGGGTAGATACTGCGGCGCAGGGCATCTCCGGCGCCAATCTCGAGCAAACGAACGAACGATCGATCGAACGAACGAACGGACGACCGCGAGCCTCGCGCGCAGGAAGCGACGCCGGCGCGCGCGCGCGTCTCCGCCCCGCTCCCCGTGGCCCGGCCCCGCGCGGCTTCGTCGGCGAGCGAGCGAGCGAGCGAGCGAGCGAGCGCGCAGCAGAACGACAAGGCGAGCCGGAAAGCACAGACCACGCGCGCGTGCGGGGCCCCGCGCTCGACGGGCGAGGCCGCGGCGGCGATCTGAAGAGGCGGCGCGAGGAAGCTTTCCGCACGAGGCCGGCGCCGCAGCAGCGCCGCACGCCGACCCCGCTCGCTTCCTCGGGCTCGCGTTGCGCAGAGCAAAGCCTTGGGGGCGCCGAGCCTGGCCTGCTTGGTGCCTGTCCGGCCGCTTCTCCTTCCTTTCCTTCTTCGTTTTGGCACGTCTTCGACTCGAGCTGAACGAACGAAGTCCGCCGCGAACGCGCGCCTGAGAAAGACAGAGAGGACCGCCGCCGCAGGCAGCTGACAAGACCCACCAACCGTCCGTCCGTCCGTGCGACCTCGCCGCGCGGACCGAGCCATCGGCAAATGGTCGCTAGCGAGCCCCTATCGTTCCAGGTGCCAACGTTTGCAATGCAGCCCCCCTTCCAGCATTTCAATGACGGCAGCAGCAGCAGCAGCAGCAGCAACAGCAGCAATAACAACAACAACAACAACAACAACAGCAACAACAGCAACAACAACAGTAGCAGCGGCGGCAACAATAGCCACAATGCTATCTTTGGCGGAATGTTTACATCCGACGACGACTGGTCCGAGCTTTCCAAAATCCTCTGCCAATCTGACGTGGCAACCGCCACGCAGGTTGCCACAGCACTCAAACTGAGCCCGCGCCAGCCACACGCCGAGCGCAGACCCAGCACCGCGTCGAATCTCAGCTCCACCTCGCACCCGGTCCACGCAGAGGGCGCCGCGGTCCCTTCCGGTATCTTCTCGAACCCGTACCACAACAACGCCGCCCATGAAAGCTTCCGTCCCAGCGACGTTCGCGACGCAGGAACCCCGGCGGCGCTCTCTCCCGCCCACGTCTCCGCCGTCGCGCGCCGCGCACATCTGCTGCAGTACCAGGGCAGCGCCATGGCGTTGCCCGTTGATGATGACAATAATGCCGGCCGCGTTGGTGGCGCTACGGAGCGTCAGGAGGGTCTCCACAGCGAGCTTCCCAAATCAATGCGTGCAGCCAAACGCAGGTCCGAGGACGCCCTCGAGCACCATCAGCAGGAGATGCACAACGCCGCGCCGCACCCGCAAGGCAAGAGGAGGCGCGCCAGCCACGACATCGATACAGCGTCCGAGATCTCCGAGTCTAGCGCAGGATCCGACGTCATGACGCCGTCAGGATCGGGAGCTGCTGGTGCTGGTGCTGGTGCCGCTGCCGTTGCCGCTGGTCCTAGTGCTGATGCTGATGCTGCGAGGAGCCACGGCACTGCGGCTGCCTTGGGCACAGGGGCCGGCGCTACAAGTCGTGCCCGGCAGCCGAAGATCAACAAGAAACCCTGGGAGAAAAAAGAGGAGAATATGATTCTCTATGTGGTCTACCACTTTGTGGAAAAGGACCTCAAGACAATCTCGCAAATCGCCCAACGCTGTGACATCGACCGCACTACGCGCGCGGTCGACAAAAAGCTCAAACGCCTTCTCGTTTTTGAGCGCTGGAACTCTCGCGTACAGACCGACATTCAAAACAGGATCCGTCAAATCTTTCACGAGCAGAACATCAGCTTTTCGCGCGTCCAGCGCGAGAAACTCGTTCTGGCCAAACGCGAATTTGCAGCTGCAAATTATCCCGCTCTCCCATGCGACGAGGTCAACGCCCCAGCTCAGACATCGGGATCAGAGGCTGCAACCTCCGCTTCCTCCTCCTCTTCCTCCTCCTCTTCTACTATATCCTCCTCGGCGACGACTGCGGGGGCCATGTCCTCTTCGGCGACGCGATCTGCCGCGGACTCTGCAAAGTATCCGCCTTCGACATGGTGAGCGAAGCCATTGCTGGCGCGCACCCTCGTCAACTCCAGTCCATGACAAAACACCCCCCAAACCTCCCTGCATTTGATCGAACTTTAAACTTCATCGAACATAACTACACGAAAGCGACCTCCTCCTATTTTTTTCTTTTCTTTTCTGTTCTGTCCATTGATTGCCATAACTCCTGCAGATTGATTGTCATTTCTTTCCTGGCTTGGCCGCGACGTCGCACAGCGCTCCTTCGCAGCGGAGAGCCGCATTTCCACCTACCAAAAAACCGATGTGCGCGCGATCTCTGTGAGCAAAAGGAACAATTCTGCTTGCACTGTTTTGAAATCCAACTTTTTCTTCTCTCTTTTTATAGATTCGTCGCTGCTGCTTCAGATGCTGCTGATACTGATGGTGATGCGATATTCACCGACTGTGAACAGCAGAAAGTGAATCATGCAATTGCTGGAAATCTAGCCGAAACCTTCGTTTAATCGTATCAGGTCCTGAATGTCGCCTCTTTCTCAAAAAATATATAAGGGATCTGCTGCTATCCGTGTTCCTGCAAAGATGGCCTAAGAAGATCTGATCTCTGTTTTGGCAACCCAGTGACGAACGTGGCCCAAAACTTGCAAACTCATTTTCTCAAACCCTAACAGAGTCATCTTTCTCCTTTGCGAGAAGTCGAGGGTTCTTTCCCACGTTGGAAAAACGTCACTCACTTGCATGAAATTAGCACTGGCGGCGATGAGGAGGTTCGACCATCCTCTTAAGATGATCCTCAGAGACCTAAACTGTGTCCTGTATTTCCAACTTGAATTTTTCCCCCTTCATACCGGACACTTTTCCAACCACCATGCGCTGGACTTGAAAAGAAAAACCCAACGCAGCCAGAGCCCACTTGCCGCGCTGTGCACACGAGCCATGGAGGCGCAGGCGGCAGGGAGCTCGCGCGGGACGCAGCGAGTGACTTCGCTTGACCTGACAGGCAATCAGAATGAGTTTACCGTGAGCATCGCAGCGAGCAAGAAGCCGAAACGCAAGGCAAATGAGACGGCGACAACCGTGTGCTCGACGCAGTCCGCTGCAAACAACGAGGTGGGCGCGGGCAATGGCAGGCCGTCGCAGACGGTCACCTTTCCCGGAGATGCAAATGGCGCGCCCGCTTTGCGCGGTCTCGCGCGAGATCCTATCATGCGCAGCGACATGGGCTCCGGCGGCTCCATGAATGCCGTCATTGCCAGAATCGAACAGCGCTGTCTCGACGCCGGCGAGATTTCTGAAGAAGACTCAGACGTCGACCTCAATCGATCGCCTCATGCTCGCTTCGAAATGGATCTTTCCAAAGACAAGCACGAGTCGACCAATGGAGGAGGAGCAGGAGCAGGAGCAGGAGCAGGAGCAGGAGCAGGAAGAGGCTCTGGCGATGGCGGCAACGGATCAAGCTCGTCCCGCGCCGCTGCTGCCGCAGCCGCTGCCCGACGACGCCAGAAAAAGGCCAACAAGGAGGAACAGGAGTGGCTCGAAAGCGGCGAAGGCTTCCTCGCAGACGAGGACGAGGAGAACGAAGACGACATTGCCCGACGCCAAGCCCTGGAAAATGCCCTCGAGAATGATGGCTTTTACGTTCACCGCGGCCCTCTGCTTTCACGTGCGAGACGCAAAAGCATCCGTCGTGAAGTGGAGGAACGCCAGCAAAAAAAGGCAAACAGGAAAAAAGCAACCGCTGTGCGCCGAACCGACGCCGGAACGCGTGGGCCCCGCGGCGACCTTTCCCCCGAGGATAAAGAGGAGGCCCAAAAGGCCGTTGCGTCGCTCTTAAACTCGGTGAGAAAAATATACGAAAAGGTCGAAAAAGATGCAACCGGTCAGCCGACGCCCAGCGCCGTCTATACCCGTGAGCTTGACCTTGTGCTCGTCACCTTTGTCAAACGCACCCTTCGCAACGAAAAGTCGACTGCGCGCAAAGAGTTCATGAAGGACACTGTCAATCGAGCGTTCCGCAACCAGACCTTGGCCGAGTTCAAGAAACATCTCAAGCGTGTTGGCCTCGTCGCCAATGTCAACACCCTGCGCAATGACTTCAAGACCGCCCTCGTCGCTTTCGCCGACGCGCTCGAGCGCCGCGGTGTCACCAACGCCACCAGTCGCGTTCGATCTCGGGTGCGCAAGAAGAAAGTCAAAGCGTCCCTGCAGCAGCGCCAAAACCTTGCCGAAGCAGGGCCCGGAGCGGCTGCGGCGGCGCAAACAACTGTCGCCGGCAAGCCTCACCATCCCTATGGTCTGCATGTGTGGTCGTCCGTCATTTCGCGCCAAGACGGTCTCGACGATGCAGCTCTTGACAGTCTATATTTTGGGCGTCTCTCTCCCGCCGACGTGGCAAGCGCGACGCAGACTCCGGCCGCAAACGCACCCAAGTCATGGGCTGACCTCTTAAAATCCTTTGTTGACAAGGCTGAGCGCGATGGCGAGACCGATCCTTCACAAGTGCTGGGGTCCGCGTCCGCGGCGAGCGAAGAGGCTTCTCGGAGACGACGCATCCGCGCCATGTGCAAGGGATATCTCCAACGCTGTACGACGAGTCAGGGTGACCCAGAGTTCTTTTGGGATCTCAAGACCCTCAAGCTGCTCGATCAGCTCGGGATTGCACATAAAAAGTTTTACCTCAAGAGCGTGGATATCTGGAAACACGAAATCGCTTTGTTTGGCAAGATCAAAACGCAGTGCCGTGACCGCGAGGCGTTCAAGACTGACATCCGTAATCTCTGGGGCGACAAGAGAACCGTGTCCATGGCAGAGCTCAGCACCTTGCTTGCCTCATCTGATGTCAGACCGGTGCAGCTCGCCGTTCCGCCTGCGCCTGGCACCGCAGTGTCATCCAGTGCGAGCGCTGAGACCAATGCAGTGCCTAACGCAGCTGCGGAGCCATCATCATCATCAGCGGCGGCGGCGGCGGCGGCGACGACGACGACGACGACGAGCGGCCCTGCCAAGGCCAGCGTATCCAAGACCTTGAATGGTAATACTGTACCCAAGTCTCCGACGGCGGCCGATGTGCATTTGTTCCAGCAGCAGATTACGATAAATAACACTGGCCCAAAGCGAAAGACGGCGCCCTCTGAAGAGGGCCACAATCTGAAAATAAAGGCCAAGAAAAAGCTACGACGCTCTCAAGATTTCCCTACGATAGACTTTCGGGAGACCGACTTTGGTGCACAAGGGCACGCATCACCCTCCATGCAAGCGAGTGTTGTCATGCCAACTACAAAGCCTAAGCCACAGCTCAAGCCCAAGCCAACTTCCCAGCAGTCTCAAACGAAAAAGACGCCAGTGAAAGGCATTGAGACCCACCACGAAGAAGGAGCCAAGTCTTTGTCTCGTCCGAAAAAGAGCCCCGCAACGGGCTCCGCACAAAAGGCCTCTGCAAGACCGCCCAAGACAACTGGCGATTTTGCGACTGTGACCTTTTGCGAGGCAGATTTTCAGTTCCCTCGCTAGCTCGCTGGGGATGCGAAGCGATGCGAAGCGATGCGAAGCGATGCGAAGCGATGCGAAGCGATGCGAAGCGATGCAAAGCGATGCGAAGCTCGCCGCGCTGACTTTCCAGCTGATTTGCACCTGTTAAAAAAATCTTCATCGCCTCGCCTGCCGTAAACCGTAAAATCATAATACAGCAGTCTGCAGTGCTGCAGTGCTGCCAATGGTGGATATCTTCGGCATTGTCTTTGCTCTTGATTTTCTCTCCGAGGCTTATTCAGAAGAAGCTCTCACTACCCATGCATGCATGCATGCATGCATTCATCCATCTTTCGTCCATCCTTCTCCACCGTACGTAAAAAAGCACGAGGCCTACAGCCTACGTACAACATCCATTTTAAAAAAAAGACTGCAGCGCTGCTGCCGGAGGGGACATCCTTCAGCACTGTGAAGCCCACGCTCTCACACTCAGTCCCCGAGGCTATCTATCTCTCGACCCCGGCCGCCATTCCCCGCGTTCCTTCCTCCCTCGCCGATGTACGATACCGAGCAGTCCCGTGCCCTAACCCTAGCCCCAAGCGGCCCAAGATAGGTCACTTCTGGCGGCCATACGTGGCGGCGGCGGGGCCCGACTTGCGGCGCGCTCGCGGCCCTGTGCGGGGGCGCCATTCCCGACTTGCGGCGGCGGCGCGCAAGTGCGGAATGGGCGGGCCCGTAGTGCGCGCCCTCCTGCTCCCAGTTAGCAGGGGCGCGGGGCGGGAGAGGCGGGCGGGGCGGCAGGGCAATCAATCGTCCATCGAGCGGACGCGAGTCGCGACGTACGTGGCGGAGGAGGACCCCGGCGGCGCGGAGCTGCGCGGAGCTGCGCGGAGCTGCGCGGCGAGCGCGGGCGCGCGGGGCGCGGGGGAGGCGGCGCAGGGAGCCGCGGACACGCGGGAGAGCGAGCGGGCTGGCGGCGCGGTCGAAGCGAAGTGCATGGCGGCATGCAGGGCGCGCACGGCCAGTCAGTCTGTCTCCAGGGTGCGCGAGGTCGCTCTGCGAGGCGAGGCGAGGCGAGGGAAGAGCAGAGTAGAGCCGAAGAGCAGAGCAGAAGAGAGAACTCTTTCGTGGAGGTTGAAGAGGTGTTGCTCGAGAATCGCAGGCACGGAAAACAGCACAGAAGACTGACATGTTGAGCGCACGGATCGATGACGATTGACGAAATGCAGACGTAGCACCTTCAACAACAAAGGGGCAAGATGCCTTCCCGCCTCAGCAAGAACCGCAAGAAGCGCGGCCACGTCTCTGCCGGTCATGGTCGTATTGGCAAGCACCGGTCGCACCCTGGTGGTCGCGGTAACGCTGGTGGCCAGCACCATCACCGTACGCTCTTTGACAAGTTCCACCCTGGTTACTTCGGTAAGGTCGGTATGCGCCACTACCACATGAAGAAGAGTGTGTATTACTGCCCGACCATCAGCGTTGAGCGCTTGTGGAACCTCGTCCCCCGCGAGGTCCTCGAGAGCGCCAAGGCTGACACCTCCGGCAAGAACGCCCCCGTCATTGACGTCACCGAGCACGGCTTCTTCAAGGTCCTTGGCACGGGCCACCTCCCCGAGGCCCCCGTCGTCGTCAAGGCACGGTTCTTTACCAAGGGTGCGGAGAAGAAGATCAAGGAGATCGGCGGCGCTTGCGTGCTTACTGCCTAAACACAATGTGATCCTTTTCTTTGCCACACGTTCTTTCTTGCATCCTCATCTATAAAGGAGGAGTCGTTATTGACATGCACCGTCTGCTTGCGTTTTTGCTTCTTTGATTCAACGCAATGTTTGGCAAACCTCACCAGCCTCCGTCAAGATAAGGCCAAGCGCGTGCTCTCGAGCATTGCAAAACCACTTGTCCCTGTCTCGGCACCTGACTCTTGCTCCTTTGCATTCTCGCGTGCACGCTTGACATCAGCATCAGCATCAGCATCCCAAGTCAAACGTCTGCACGTCCCTCGCGCAGAGAGAAGAAAAGAGAAGCTTTGAGCAAACGTTCCCATCCATGTGATGCGAGTAACTATCTCTTCGTGAGTTGCTCAAGTCCGCAAAAGCTTTGATTGCAGCCATCACAAGCTCAAAACCGAGAGTACTCTAGCATCTGCAAGCAAAAGCTTACATTCCTTTCCTAGGTTGAAAGTCTAGGTTTTGATCCGGTGTACTTGCACCGGCACTACAGCTTTGTTTCTACCGAGTTTCACGTGATCTTGTGTTGGAACTGAATTCGTCATTCTGCACAGATCTTCTTGATGTGTCTCTTCTCGTCGAGCTCCGCATCCTGGATCCGGCCTGAATCTTCGTTGGTTCGATCGATCGATCCTCTTGCGCTTGTTATTGCGAATACGGCAATTCTGCCATCGTGGGTTTTGGGGACAAAACCGTTTGACATATGAAATGGTGTCGGTTCTCCAAGGCAACCATATCGAGCGTCAAGCAGAAGCTCAACGTCATTCGCTTTGTAGGTCGATTTCTCTTTTCTTTTTTTTCTTTCCTTATTTTTTTGAAGATCATCATCCTAGCATCGACGGGCGTTCTCTTGCTCTGTTCTTCTAGTCGCTACAGAACAACATTTTGCAGAAAAGCTCAACCGCCCGCGCATGGCATTGGGCTATTCGATTGATCGCTCTGACAATGGCAACGCCGCAGAGCGAGCGCGCAGCAACGGCGACCGCGGAGACCCCGGCGGATCCTGCCGCCACAGGCAGTGTCGCCGCTCCTCTCAAACGGCTCAGCGACACCGAGAAACGCGAGATCGGCGACGAGGTGAGTTGCGTGCGAGTGAGCAGGACCAAGGGGAACGAACAAGCAGACGAAGTCCACGAACGCTAACGAGAACGCGCGCGCAATGCTGCTGCTGCTGCTATTATAATGGACAAACGAAATGGTCCTGCTGCTGGGACACGTTGATGCCTTTGCCGAAATCTACACAGGCGGTATGGTCGCTTTCGACTGCGAAGCCTGGAAATGGCGTTGAGCAGCTCCGCGACAACAACTTTGACTCGTACGTTTATATCCTTCTTTGCTTGGTTCATTACCCGAACATGTTTCCCCGTTCGGGCCGCATGCTTACACTGCTGCTTTCTTCGCTCGCCTTGCACAAAGGTACTGGCAATCAGACGGCCAGCAACCACATCTCATCAACATTCAGTTTCACAAGAAAATGAGCATTGCAGAGGTAGCTCTCTACCTCGACTACAAGCTTGACGAGAGTTATACGCCCAAAAAATTGTGCCTCAGAGCAGGAACGACGTTTCACGATCTCGAGCGAGTCCATCAAATTGAACTTGAGGAACCGCAGGGGTGGACCCACATTCCTCTTGGTCAAATTGTCAATCATGGAGGTCAAGGCGTGCTACGGACGCACTTTTTGCAGATCGAGATTCTTGCCATGCACCAAAACGGCAGAGACACGCATATTCGCCAGGTCAAAGTTTTTGGAACGAGACAAACTGCTGTACATCGTATGTTGCATGCGGCGTCAGAAAGCGGCTTCTCGACCGTCGACTTTTCCCAGTTTTCCTGTGTACGATAGATTGATGTTGAAAAGTCTCGCGACTAGCTCCAAAGCCGTCATCTTCCAAGCAAGCAGCAAATTTTGGAAAGAAGAAGAAGAAGAAGAAGAAGAAGAAAAAACAGAGATTGTCATAGCTGTTCCCTTTTTCTCAACGATCTTCCGACAAGTAGAGACGCCTTGCTCGATCCATAACACCAGAGCAAGCCCTTCTTCGTCCCTCGGATCCCCTTCTCAAAAAAACAAACAGAAAGCATAACAAAAGGAGCAAAGTTTTCTTTACAGTTTTGCCAAAGCGTTTACGTTCGCTCAGACTCACTCAGAAAATACACCGTGACTGCAAGTCAGTCAGTCAGTCAGTCAGTCAGTCAGCTACGCGCGTCAGACAGAGAAATGTAGACAGAAAGTGGATACGTGGGAGAGACCCTGGCATTGCCCAGGCACTCTACTCGACATTCCACAATGTAAGAAATCAAACCTTGGCAACGGTCACATCGCGCACGCCGTTTCCGCCTTCGCGCGTAGTACCATCGCAAGTGTCAGTCTTGAAGATCACAGAGACGTCGTCACGCTCACTCGAGGCCACTGCCAACGAGTACTTGACGATCTCCGGAGACAGTCCGAGCTTCTCACCCAGACATCGCACATGAGCATCAGAATATGCTACCTTTGCCCGAAGAGGAAGGCTCTCGACCAACGCGTTTGACGCACGCTCCAAGAGCTGGCAGCTTGAGTCAAAAGTACTCGGCGGCGAAGGTAATACGCTTTCGTCGACCTGCTTGAGCCACGGGTGCTGCAGCAAAACGTTTGCGCTCGGTCGATGCGCAGGATTCACAGCGAGCGTCTTTGACATAAAGTCTCGAAAGGCAGCTGAAAATCGAACCCGGGCAACGGTCGTGAAGCTAGAGCCAGCGCTCGAACACACGCGAACATACGCCGGCAACGCCACAGTAGCGCCGCCAACGCGTTCCAAAAGCTTCCAGTACAAATCATGGCTGTCGCCGCCGCCGCCGCCGCCCTGGTTCATGCTTGCGCCGCGAGCTGTCGAGCCAGCAGCTTTTTCTTGATCCGAGGATGTGTTTTCGTCCCCAAGCGCAACAGGATATCGTCCGTGAACGAGCGACAAAAGCGTAATGCCAAAGGCCCAAATGTCACTGGCGTGCGAAGCGCGCTCGCCGCGCAAACGTTCTGGACTCATGTACTTGAGCGTGCCTGCGACCTTCGTGCTTTCCTTGCGCTCGTACGAAGACAGGCTTTGGCATAAACCAAAATCGGCCAAAGTGGCACGGCCTTCGCGGGACACCAAGACATTGGCTGGCTTCACATCCAGATGCAAAAGGCCCAACTCGTCGAGAACGGCAAGCGCAGAGAGGACATCCTTGGCCACTTGCGCCAAGAGCACCTCGTTACAAATACCGTAAATGTCCACAGCGCCTGTGTCTCCCTGGTCAGAATGCTCACTCCCCGTGGACTGGGCCGAAGGCGTCTTTTCCAGCGCAGAGACGGCCCGCTGCGCGACCGATGACGAAAGCACAGTCCGCAACTTGAAGGCGACCTCGTCCGAGTCACTGTGCAATGGCCGAGCCTCCTGTAAATCGTCGAGAACATCCTGAAGAGATCCACCAGACTCAAACGCCATGATAACACCAATCCGCTGCGCGTCTTGGTCCAGAAAAGCATTGTGTATTTGCACGACGCGATCACTTGCGACGTCGTCTTTACGCGTCTCTGCATACTTTCGGACAAGGTCCAAAGCGCGCACCTCGCGCGTCGCCAAGGATGCATTCAAGAGCGCAATCTCCTTGACAGCTACCAAATGAAGGTTGCGCTTGTCAAGACAAATGTACACGGTTCCGCTCACGCCCGTACCAAGCACGCCGAGACGGACGAGATGCCCCTTGGTGGTCGCATCGACGGGAACCAAATCGCTGTTATCGAGATCAAAGACGTGTTCACCCTCGGACGACGGCGGTGGCAAAACCATATAGGCCTCGGTGCTAAAGTGGATTCCATCTAACACCATAAAGTCCTTGCTAGAGCGCAGCTGAATTGCAGCATCCTTATCGGCCGCCTCTATCGCCTCATCGCCGCACCCCGCAGTCACGTCGATGGCCATCCGGCGCGGTGACGGAATGCCGTCGCTTGTAAAAGCATCGCCGTCGGCATCTCGCGGCGAAAACATTCCTTGCCGTCCCAACCTTTCGTCGTTACGCAGCCTTCCATTCTGCGACGGCGAAGGCAAAGCATCGTATTGGCCATTTCTTGATCTAGCCCGAAGCGCGCCGCGGTCGTCATCATTGCCGTCGCCCTTGTCGCTTGATTCGCTTGAGTCGGCTCGAGGCGTGTCATACAAAAAGGAATTCGTCTGCTCCGGTGTCATGGTGTAGCTTGTTTTGGAGACGGCTGACGCATGCGAATTGAGATCATGCGCGTACTGCGACGGCACGAAGCCTGCTGCGCGAGGCGAGCCAGAACTGTACGTATCGTGTCGCCACGACGTACGTCCGCCAGGCGTGCACTGCGCTTCAAGGTCCGCATCAGCATGTGATCCTAGAGTCGTGGGCGAAGCCAGAGGCGCTGTGCGATGGTAAAAGTTGCGACGCAACTTGACGCGCATCTCATCCTCGCGATCGGGATACTGACTCAAGTGAACTGCGTCGTAGAGAGCAAATCCGACCAGACTTGCCAGCTCAAAAGCGATAATAGCCCAGAGCGCTCCTCTGTACTGCCGTTTTTCCGAATCAGACGAGTTAGACGAGGTCCACAACATGGCCCCAATGTAGATTGAAATGAGGTTGGCCTGCGAGAGAGAAGCAAAAGCTGCGTCGAAACGATTCCGATACGGCTGAATGAACTGAAAGAGAAAGACGGACAAAATGGTACACACCAAAGCATAGGCGATTTGCACAAAGCCTTGATCATACGCATTCTCCGACGACGACCCGTCATTGTCCATTACTGCCGTCGGCCCTGGGCGCAAGGCAACCACGCCAGCAATGAGCACCAGCTTTCGTCCAAAGTCAAAGCCCTCGAACCACGACGCACGGTTCGTGTAAGGGCTATGAAGAAAGTCGAGCCAGCGTACTTTTTCGCGTTCAGCTGGGCCCCAGGTGCCTTTGCGCAACAGTGCGATGTTGCTGCGCAGAGGAACGAGAAACGCCAACAGGCCACCAAAAACGAAAAAGATCAAGACGAGGCACGAGTACACGCGCCAGCCCTCGTATGCAGAGCCTTTGCAGTATGTTGAGTAGCTGATGCGCAAAATGAGCACACCTTCTACATCTGCACACATAAAGGTGGCCAGCGAGGACCACAACGCAAATGGTACCGCCCCAAATAGCGTGAAGAAGAACCACGAGTACAGCTTGTTGCGCATATCGACAAAGTCAGGCGCTGGCAAAAGACGACGCGCAATGAGACCAGCAACAATAATCCCGCTCACCCACAGCATCGCAGGAGCTGATTGAAAGACCATCCAAACGTAGTACGTTGCTTCCACGAGGCACGATGCGTTCATGGCGTTGCCCAAGCGCAAATGACTCGTCATCGGCATGTCGTCAACGGGGAAAAAGATAGCGACGCAAAGGTATATGTGAAAGAAGCCGAGCGCAATGCGTGCTTTGACAGCACCACAATGCCAAAGGATCTTCCACGAACTTTGCATACGCTTCATGAGCGAGTGATAAGAGCTCCGCGGGCGGATGCGTGATGTTTGCTGGTTCCCTTCGCCGTCTACGTCGCTTTCGCTGCGTGCGGCATGGCCCCTCGAAGCATTCGACTTGCAATATCGGGAGACAACGTAGGCAAGAGGCAGCGCACCGAGGACTGCGAAAATAACAGCCACGATGCACAACACGGCGAGTTGTTGGCGCTTACGGCTCTCCGTGCAAGTAAGGCAAACCTCCTTGCCTTTGACCTGCTCGAATCCATATCCTTGTTTGCACCGCGAGCACAGAAAGCCTTCGTGTTTCGCAGCACAAAATTGCCGATCATCTTCGTGCGAAGGCGCGCAAAATTCATTAGGGCACACGTACACGTTGACACTTTTCCTACTTGCGCGCCAGTAACCGTCCAAGAGCTCCATGTTTCCTCGGGTTGTGCCGGGAAGCGAGCAGTTCATGACGCTTGAACACGGAGAAACATCCACTGGGCCCGTGCAGTCCGTGGCATTGCGTTCAATACAGTCTTGAATGTACGAAGGCATTGCAATGTTGCAATCAGACGAGTTGACGGCCCCTTCCGTAGGTGACATGGTTCCCGTTGGACACAGTGCGCATACCAGAAGCTGAGCCGTGCTGTATGTGTCGCGGGGGCAGACTTCGCACTGCGAGCGGCCCGTGGTCTCGTTCACGGCTTGCACGACGCCCAATCCTGCGGGACAGGCGCGCAGACTGAGATAGGCACCAATGTTGCTCGAATAAATTTCCCGCACGACCCCAGATCGATTCTCGGCGATGCGGGCCTCGTACACGGCGGCATTCGAACCCTTGAGAAGATAGTACTTGAGGTCAACAGATCCGGAGCTCGGCAATGCCTCGTGATAGAGTGCCTCACCTGTGTACACGTCGACGAGCTCCCAGTAGGCGTTGTCAAGTGCAGTTGCCGTGC
The DNA here is from genome assembly GCA_000818945.1 of Schizochytrium sp. CCTCC M209059. Classification (NCBI taxonomy): domain Eukaryota; class Bigyra; order Thraustochytrida; family Thraustochytriidae; genus Schizochytrium; species Schizochytrium sp. CCTCC M209059. Next base: position 246,386 of record KN805407.1, read on the forward strand.
CCGTGTTCTCGAGGAGCGTGCGGCGACGATTTGTGCTCACAAGATCAGGAAAGCTGAGGATTAGACTTGAGTCTGCATTGGTCTCGAGCGTTACGCCTGAAGGACGAAAGGCTTGCACTGACTGTGCGGCAATGTCATCATATACTTTGACAATGGAGGAATCCACTGGGGTACGAATGGAAAAGGCTGTGACGGAAAAAGTTGCCTCATTGATCGCAGAGGCCGAATCGAGCGGCACAACGCTGGAGTAATTGGTCTTTCCACTCCTCATTCGAACTGCAAAGCAGCAATCCCCCAAATATTCTGCGGTTTCCACCAGCACCATAAAGCCGAACTCGTCTTCGCTCCACGGTGAGGAACCTGTCGACTCTACATAAGCCAAGAGGTCGCTGCACCCAGAACATGAAGCATAGTCGTCGTCCCATTTTGCCTTGGCGCTCGAGCTGCGCGAGGATGGCACATTGAGCGAATTGATGGCATCTCCAGAAACGGACCAATCCAGGGTAATGTCCGAAGCACCAAAGTCAATGGAGTCGATTGTGGCAAAGGCCCCGGTTTCATCGCAAGGAGATCCTGCAATCTCCACGACAGGCAGTTCAAGAACCGTTGGACTCGTTGCTCGAGTATTTCTGCAAATCCAGGAGCTGTCAATGTCGTCACTGCCATGCTGGGCGTTGAGAACCTCCCAGGCTGCGTTCATGAGCGAGCAGGTGCATGTCATGTTATTTCCCGTAAAGTTGAAGCGCTGCCCGGCGACGACTGCGTCAGTCCACAGGTCCCACAGTCCCCCTAGCAGACCAATTGTGCTGTTGCTAACCTCGCCGCTCTCACCTCCCTCACTCGCGTACAGCGCGTCTGTGTCGGCAATTAGCGCATTCGCAAGGACCATGTCGGTGACAAGATTATTCGAAATGTCCACCGCGAGACTAATGCTCGAGATTGGGAACGTGTACGAGCCCGAGATTTGATTGGCGCTAAAGTTGGCCATGAAGAGTTGCGTTGAGATGACCTCCGGAACAGGACCTTGGAGGTCATTCTGGCTCACATCCAGCGCCAAAAGTCCGGGAAGCTCCACAAGGCTCTCCGGCACGCTCCCGGAAAGTACGCAATTAGAGAGCTGGAGAAACTGCAAATTTTGCGTGGCATTTGGCGCTGCGAGAAGGGAGTTGATCACATTTTCCAAAAGAAGGGCGCCGTCTCCAGCATCGTCGGCGTCGTCAAGATTGGTCTTCCCCTTGATACTGAGTGCGGCAATGCTCTCGGGGAGCACAGACGCAAGAGTGAGAATTGAACCGCGAAGGCCGTCTCCCTCAAGCTGTAGAATTTCGAGAGAGGTCATGTTTGCGAGACTGAGCGACGTGATTTGCAGCGTAGATGATTCGGGAACGCGCACTGTCAAGTCGGCGAGGCTCGTGAGGATGCTCAGATCTGGTGACGCCTCTGCGAGGTCGATGTCGACAATTCGCAGGGAAGCGAGGTTTGTGGAGAGACTGACGAGGTACTCGAGATCAAGCTCGAGGCCTTCGGCACGCTCCATGTCCAGCACAAGAAGGTTGTCCATGCCAAGCAGGCCCACAGCTCTGCGGACCTGCGTGATTTCGGAGAGTCCGCCGACGCCGAGGAGCTGCAAGACCAGTAATCTTGCGAGCCTCTTGTTACACGTGTCTTGGCCAAGGCTGTCGTCTACCGATGCAGAATTGCTTTGGATTCGCATGATGCGTATGGCGCTTTCGTCCACATAAGAGGAGCCGAGGCTGCCCTCAAGCAAGTCGCAAAATGACGGCGTGCCCTCTGTGTAGAATTGAATGCCAAGATAAACACCATCAAAGATGTTTGCGTCGGTCATTTCTTCGAAGCATGCGTCGATGGCGTCTGACAGCGCATGCTCGCAGACACTTGCACCGCTGACGCAACGATCTTCGCAAACGACGGTATACTCGCTGTCAAACTCTGTGTCGGATCGGATTGTGCACGACCACGGACCGTTTGCTGCATACGTTACGACGGCGGAGGTTTCGGTAATGGCGAGGGCTATCAATAGGACGATACGCGCGAGTGTTGTTGAGGGAGCCATGGTCTGACAACGAGAGCGATACGAGCGCGGTCTCTCGAGCGGCAGCGCAGCACGGTCTCAGCTGCTGTTGCAGTCGTGGCTGCAGCTGCTCCTCTGCAAGTAAGCAGCACAGACGTCGGTAGTGCTCGCCGAGGCCTACGCTCCGCTCTTCGCCTCGCTACTCCAGGGCCCGCTGTTGCGCCCCGGGGTTGGAGCGGGTTCGGGGGCACACAGCAAAAGCGTGCAGGGTCTGGAGCTCGCACGTTCGAAAGGGGGTTGAAAGGAGGAGAAAGGGAGCCCTGGGTCGGGCTGCACTGCACTGCACTGCACTGCACTGCACTGCACTGCACTGCACTGGGCTACCAGCAGCGGGCGTTGGCGTCGCGGTCTCCAAGACTCGCGCGACCACGGCGTCCGCTCTCGTTTGCTCGCTTGCTTGCTTGCTCGCTCGCTCGCTCACCCGCGGGGCGGCGGCGGCGGAGCGGAGCAGACACAGGTGCCTGCGCCAGCGCGCGGTCTCCCTACGCCCGCGTCAGCGTCTGCAGGGTTCGCCGGGCGGGCCGGCCGAGTGCGCAGCGAGATCGGCAAGATGGCGCCACGCGCCTCCCGCCCGAGCTCGGCTTCCCGGCACCGGGACCGCGCCAATGCTCGCGCCAGTTTCCGCGCGCGGGGGCCGGGGCGCGCGCCTCGGGGCGGGGCACGGGCGGGCGGAGCGGGCTCGCGCGCGACGGGCGCTGCGCCGGCAGCGGCCTTTCTCGCGCGGCGCGCGATGGCTGAGGTTTCAAAACCAAACAGACTTTGCTGCTGCTGTGCCGGCTGGCTGGTTCAGGGAGGAATTTTACGGCAACATGGCAAGTCGGCCCCCGCGCAGTCGGGAATCCGGAAAAGCCCCGCTTCGCGCCGCCCATTCTCCACTTGCGCCCCGCGCGCATTCTTCACTTGCCACGGGTGCTGGGCCCGCTTGCCAACGCTTTCATTTTCCCCAGTCAAGAGGAGTATACTACGTAGTCAAGAAGAGCCTTTCGGGCTGTGCGAAGTTGACCCCATGGTGACTTACTACTCCGGGCATGTGGCGAGCTTTAGAGAAAGCAAGCATGCGAGCGGCTGCGAATTAACGAGCAATCCGTGGCTGCCTCAAGCAAGCCTCGCATTCGGGTCTTTAGATGCGTGCTGAGCCGCGCTGCACTGCATGATCGTCATCGACTACCCATGACTCTTCCTTTTTTTTTTTTCTTTTTTTTTCCAGCGTTCGTGGAGCCGTTGCCGTAACCGCGCGTAGTCGACGGTTAAACGTTACAATGGAGGCGTTCCATGTACGTAGGTGGCATGGCATGTAAACAAAGCAATGGAAAGAGGAGGAAATAGAGTTCCTATGTATGCGAGGCGCTGCGCTGCGCTCGTCGCGAACGCGCGGCAAACACGAAGCTCGCGGACGGCGAGAGCACCGCGACGAAGCTCGACCGAGGGCGGGAGCTAGGGACGCGTTTTGCTGGGGGAGGGGCCTGCGCACGTGCGCTCGAGCACTCGGGACAGACGCGCGCTGGCCGCGCGCACAAGACCGGCGACCCGCGAGCCCAAGGGGCGCAGCGAGGCTCTGGGCGAGCTGCGAGCGTGAACAACAAGGCGCCGCGTCACGATGTTGTACCCGAAGCGATTCTTGGCGTGGAGCTTTGCCAAGACGGCCACGCAGCTGACGATTGCCTTCCTGTCCATCTCGTTCATCGTCAAGAGCGGTTTCTTCATCCCTGGATACTACGATGGGACAGTGTGGTCGAAACAGAGCATCGCATGGCTCTACCTGGCGCAGGGTCTTTTCGAGGTCGTCGATCTTGGCACCGAGCTCTGGATGTTGCGTAGAGATAGCTCCAAGGACCATCTGCCGTGGGATTCCATCATTCACCACAGCGTGAGCGCCGCGTATGCGCTTTACATTTTCGGTTGGGCCGAAGAACTCGACGCGGCCTTTCTTGGGCTCGCCGTTGCGGCCCTCTCTTGCCAGATCATCGGGCCTCTTTACACCCTGCACCGATGGCGCTTCAAGCATCGTCACCTTGCGCTCTCGATTCTCATCACACAGCTCGGTTACCGGACGCCTCTGGCCGTGGTGTCGGTAATTCGCGCCATCCAGTACTACAAGGTTGCCCCGTGGCCGCATCTTGTCATCATGCTTTGCCTCTCATACCTGGACTACAAGTGGCTCAACTGGGCCATCAGTCTCTACAAGCGCAGGCGAAGGGAAAAGTATGGCATTCGCGTCATCTCTGGCAAGGCTCAGGCTTCGGCCAAGGCGAGCGAAACGCGCAAAACACAATGATCAAGAGAAAACGGTGCATCAGGAGTTCTGGCAGTGACATTCCTGATTGTCTTACGTGCAGAACCTCGGCCTTGTCTCTCCTTTCCATATTTCAGTTTCCATGTATCTTCTGACCGACCCGCGCCCTGCATTGCCAAGACCTCTTGTTTGCTTGCTTGCTTGCTTGCTTACATGCTTTGACGAGATGCTCGCAGCCTTACCCTTCTTCTTTTTCTTTCTTCCTCTCTCTCTCTCTTTTTACAAGCAGGTCTAGCATGTATGCTTGGCACGCGGCTTCAACCAAGTAGCATAAGTAGAAAGTTTCCGGTTTGGCCTATCATCTTTTGACTTTTGTTGATCTGATCACGCCTCGTTTTTCCATTTTATAGCAACATTGTTGGCGAGAGGCCGGCAACGAGTCTATTGTTGTTGTAGTTGTTGTTGTTCTTGTGGTGGTGGTGGTGGTGGTGGTGGCTTCACCCAATTCAAGTATGGGTCGCTCGTCTCAATCCGTCTCATTCGCGCGATGTTGAGCATGAATTAGAGCGCGATTCTCGTCCTTGAGCTGCGCAATTTCTGCGCGCAGCCGCGCAATGAGCGCAGCGCTATTCTCGTCGGCCCCTGCACTCCCGGTGCCATTGGTCTCCGCCACGACTTCGTTTTCAGAAACCAGAGGCGTGGTCTGAGCTGCTCCGCTCACGTGAGGTGGAGGAGGAGGAGGTGGTGGTGGCGGTGGCGGGGCCTGTGCTGGTGTCGGCGCAAGCCTCTTGGTTGTCGACCCCATGGCGAGGGACTCAGCAGCAGCGTCGCCTCCTGCGCTTGCACGACCACGCTTGAGACCATGAAACTTTTGCAGGATTTCGCTGTCTGACTTAAAGACTGGGCTTTCGGCATTGCGTGCAACAACCTTGTCGGACATGAACTCGGAAAGCGTATTGGGATTTTGTGCGCTGATACGATTGCGAAGGCTTTGCAACGTCTTATTCATGCTCTCGACGTATTCCATTTTTTCCGAGATAAACTCGGCGTAGCGAGAGGCGTTTGCGTTTTTGGATTTGCTCGCGACGTGAATAACACTCGATCGCACCTTTTGCTCCGTGGTTTGGCCATTGTTCTTGACGTTGAAAACGAACTCGGTGACAAACATGTTTGACTTGCACTCAGGTAGGTGGACCTTCATGCACACCGATTCTGCGACAACGAGAATGAGCTTTACATACTCCTCAGGCTCGTTATTGAAGCGATGAATCGCCTCTTCCACATTAAAAGCATCCGAACGGTCAAAGGTGGCGCCCGTGGAAGAGACCTGCAATACGCGAATATTCGTCATAGACCACTGCATGCCATCTCCGAGTAAGTTGTCGTTGGGAGACCCGTCTGCAGGCGGAGGCGGCGGGACAAAGGCTACCACAAAGTGCATCGTTCGCCCGTGAGAACCGACGTTCATGAAAGCCTTGTGTGACTGGTGCAGAATGTGGACTCTCGCGTACGAGTTGTTGAAGTCTCCTGCTTCTTCTACCTGCGCCATCGGGTTCATCTTATGATTTGAGAAGCCGCAAGCCGTTCTGCACGCTGAGCACGAGACCTCCGCTAGCTGAGCTCGAGTGTGGACGGTGCAGGCCCGGTTCCCCGCGCCGCACCCGGTCAAGGTCAAGCAAGCCCAGCCCAAAGCGTGCTTCTTCTGCTTGTTGTTTTTTTCCCTTCTCGTGCGCCCCACGCCCCTTACTGCCACTCTTGCCCTTGTCGAGCCAGGACGCTCTTTCCGTTGAACGTGCAATAGGGGAGCGCTGGAGGCCGAGGCGCCGCGCGCGCTCTTGCTCCCTCGCGCGCCCGCTCCGTCCCGCGATCGCCGGAGCGCCTCGACGAATCGGTTTGCCTCGCCTCACGCGCCACTCTATCTCTCTCTCTCTCTCTCTCTCTATTTCTCTCTCCATCTCTCCATCTCTTGACATGGAGGTTAATGGCGCAGCTGGGTGGAGTGTCGTTATAGCAAGGCGGTTCAGACATGGGGTTTGAGCGCATCAACTGAAGATAGAAATCTTTTCAGGTGTTCATACAAGTAAACGACAGCTCTTTCTTCTCCTCCATTTATTCGTAGGTCATGTATTTGCGGACATTTTGCTGTCGCCGTTGGTTTTTTGCGTTTCCATTTTGCAAGATTGGATCGGAACTGGTGGGGTGGCAGAGGAATTTTACTGCACACACAAACGACGCCACATGATCCTGTCGAGCCCCAAGAATCAACTTTCCTTTTTTAAAATCAATATCTCTTCTCGACACCGTTAGTCAGTCAGTCGGTCAGTCAGTCAGTCTAATGCGTCGCCAGAAAAGGAAGTCGCTACGCGCAACGCGCGACTGCGCGAGGAGCCGTGATTGAGAACGAGCGTCCAGCGCATTCCCGCCACACAAAGTCCAGTCGGAGGCTCGAACCACTCGAGACTCTTATGCACATGAAGACCATAATTGCTCAGTCGAAACAACGTCGGAGAGCTATCCTCAAAATTTACAAATGGTGGCAGCGTCGCCACAGAAGCGGATCCACTAGCGCCGTCCATATCATTTTCGGCGTCAAAGAGAGAGTCCCACGCTTCCATCGCGGCTGTTGAGGGTAGCAACTCCTCTGTTGCTGTTGCTGATGCTGCTGCTGATCCTGATGTCGATGCTGATGCCGATGCCGATGCATTTTCTGATGCTTGCCGCCGTCGCCGACGCGACGAAGTCCCAAAGGCTGGAAGGTTCGGAACATTGGCTTCGACTACCTTGGTGATCTCCGGACACACCTCTGCCCGGACCATACGCAAGGTTTCGAGACGATGCCGCGAAAGAAGCCCGGACTGCAGCATTAGCTCGAAGGAGACCCACGCACAGCACGACACATCGACATATCGCAATGTGCGAAAATTCTTTTCGTCGCCGAGCGTGCTGAGCATGTAAAAGGAGGACTCGCCCGTGTTAAAGTTGCCCGCCATTGCTAGTGCCTGAAGCCCTGGGCATGCCTTGGCAAGGTTGTCAACTACATCCTCGGTCAAGTGCGGGCAAAAAGATATATCCAATTCTACAAGCTTGTGCACGCCTCGTAATTGAATCGAGTCGAGCATAACCAAGGCCATCTCCCATGAGTCTGGAGCATCTGCAGCTTGTTCCTGGTCGGATGCACCTCCACCCTTTTCAACGGCGGGCTCAATCATTTGCACAAAGTCATCCGTGATTTCCGCACAGCGCAAGGGAAGGCACGTAATATTGCCGTCGAGAAGGCCACCGAGTAGAGTATCGGTGAGTATGCCACGTGGCTGCCCACCACTGTGTAGCGTGAGGGCAAGGAGTGCAATTTGTCGCAGCATTTCTTCCTTGACGCTAGGCGGCATCGTGGCCAGTGCTGCGATTTCCTCCGCAGAGACGCCCTGTAGATCTACGCAAATGTACCGCACGCAAAGCGCTTCAAGCGTCGGAACGCGCGGCTCGCAGGTTCGCCAATCCGCCGCAGACTGTTTCAAGAACTCGCGCGTGGCGCGGTCGTACTCGGGTCGCGCACTGCGGCGTAGCACCTGCGAATCAAGGTAGGCGCGCTCCTTGGCGCGCTTTTCTCTAAACTTTTCAAACATGCGCATCTCCATAACTTGTCGCGAGACCGTCATGGGCTCTGGCGGTCGCGGGCCGAGGCTCGTGTCCGCCTCTCGGCTCCACGATGCCCCTGCGCTCGCGCCTGTGGCTGCGACACCGCGTCGCTTCGGCATGGCCTCGGCGCCTCGGGCGGCGAGTGCCGCCCTGATCTCCTGACGCGCTTGCGCGCGCCAGTACCCGCACTTGCCGTGCCGTTCGGGGTCTGGCTTCCACGGCATTCCCTGTCTCCACGCGCTGGCCCTCGGACAGCTTGTCCGAGCGCTCGCCGCCGCACGACAGACCCCGGCTCGGTTCGTGAATTGCGATGCTCTCACTCGGACTGCCTGCCACTGGGTCACAGAGATGACGACTCGGACCCATTGCTCGGACCGGCGAGTGAATGAGTTGAGTGCCCATTCGCCACAGGCTGTGGAGGAGGGACGACCCGTGCGATCTCGCCAATGTCGATGTCGCTGTTATACTGCTTGACCACACTCGCCACGCTTGGCGAGGCGAGGTATCGTGGCGCGAGCTAGTCCATTCTCTACCCAAGAACACAAGGTTTTTTTGTTTTTTACGAAAGCAGGCAAAGATTCACCATCATTGATGCAGTTCTTTCGACACGAGGGTTGCTACATGATGTGCATCCTTGCGGGCGCACACTGCACTTCATTGCGTACTGCAAACATATGTATAAAAGCGTCCGCTTTACTCTTGAACTCGAAAAGAAAGGGATTGAAAGACAAACTAAAGCGGCTCTTCGGTGGCTAACTTTGCTAACTTGCCATGCCCAGTCAATCGTTTATCATGGCGCTATTCGATCAGGACGTAATCTATATGAGTTGCCTGCATTGTATGGACACCCTGAGACTCGCGCAAAATCGCCATGAAAATGGTCAAATTCTATCAAGTCCGAAGCACGAGGAGACGCTGTTATCATCTGGAATAATGAAGGTTCGCATTGCGCGATTCCAAGGTATCCTCGACGTGCTCGTGATTGCTCACCTTGCACTCACGGCCACCTGCCACACTGCGACTGATCTCGTTCAGGACGAAATTAGTGGGTCGAGGTTTTCATAGGTTGGTCAGAAATTCAAGCTCGTCTTTGCTCGGGAACATTGAGAGCGCTGGGCTTAACGACGACTCGAAGATGAAAGAACGAGACAAACTCCATCGCGGCGCGCGGGCTGATCGAAGACAGCCTGCCTTGCCGGGATGCTGCGCGCGCGGGCCGACGGAAGCCTGGCGCTTGAAGACGTGGCGACGGCACGATGTAGCTGCGAGCTCGCGGCGGCCGCTCATAAAGACAACGCCGAGAGGGCGCACCATGACGGTGACGATGACGACCTTGTTGGCGCCGGCGACAGAAACGACGACAACGACGACGACGACGACGACGGAGAAGAGGTCTGCGAGAGTCAGTCGCAATCGCAGGTCGAAAGGAAGGGGGGCAATGACGGACCGTGGCCACCCCGTAAACGTCGGAAACGGATGTCCTCTGGAGAAGGGCAAGTCAACGACGAAGCGTGCCAAGCTGCAACCTCGACTCCTGCAAGAGTTCCCTTGCTCGAGACGATCATGTCATGGCGCGAACAAGCAGTTGATAAAGCGTTCCTGGAGGATAATGCTTTGATTCCCGTCTCGAGGGTGGAAATGTTACGCGTGGAGCTCAAGTGCCCAGAATGCAAGCTCATCGTAGTCCCTTGCGCGTGCTGCCGACGAGCGCTTGTGGCAGTCGATCCCTCGCAGAGTCTTGCGGCCTGCAGTCTGTGCGGCTTTCTCGAGGTTACCAACGAGAACCTGCGCCGCGGGCTGGATCTTCGTCCCGTCGATCTCGCTGCACGGACAGACGACGAGGTTCGGTGGCTGCAGTCCTGTCGCAACATACACAAGTTCGCGGAAGCATTACGTCACGAATGGGACGAAAAAGGGAGCGAATTGCAAGAGCGCGTCGCTCAGGGGGAGCGCAAGGATTCGGATCCGAGACTCGAGCAAATCTTTATGCGCTGCCGTGGTCTCTTGCTGGCCGTGGCTGACCCTGTGCAGCGTCGAAGAGACATCGACTTTGCATCGACAGTCACGCCGCCACGATGCGAGCTGCAGGTCATCTTGGAGGAACTTGGCAGGCTTGACGTTCGAACGCAGGGCGCGACGCAGTGCTCCGACATGGTGGGGATGTATTCGTTTTCAAGGGCCTGCAAAAAACTCGTCGACGCCGAAAGCGCGCTCCCTCGACTGCCAGCATTGACACGAGAACGTTTTGCATTGGAACGTGCTCTCACGCACCGGCTGCAGGCCGCGCCAGGTGCAACGCCTTCGCGTGCGAGTAAGGTTCTTGCCGACCATGTACACGTACGGTTAGGAGTAGTGTCGAGCGCGTATCATGCAGCCATGCGCCACGTCGGGGAGGCGCTCTTAGCCATTCAAGATGCACTTTGCGACATTTTCGAGAGCCCCGTCGACGAGGACCCCGGTTTGCGCGTCAACCGTTCCAAGGCCGTGCGATGGCTTCGTGCCGCTTTTTGCGAGCTCACCGCGCGCACAATGGTTCCGCTACAGCCCGTCGAGGACGTTATTGTCATTCCCGAAACCTTGCCTCCTACGCGCTCAACTTCGTCGGCTGCTGCCAGCGAGCACTTGGACCGCGCCACACAGAGTTCTTCGTGCTCCTATTGATTACCTGCCTATACTACCACTATATACCTACCTAGAAAGTAAGCGACTTTTCATCTTTTGCAATCATTGTCCGGCCCTGGCGGTGAGGTGAGACTGGGATACGTACTACGTATACGTATATATGCCTGCCTTTTGGCACAGGCCAAACCCAACTCCCAGCTCCATTCCCTTCCAAGATGCCACATTACCTCATCGTCACTTCAGCCAGACCTCAGCACCGGAATGGACTCGCATTCGCATGGCCGCTCGCGGCGCAGCAATCAAACGTGCCTGCCGCCTCGCCGTCACCACGGTCGTCCGCGCCGCAGCATCCACTGCCAGCTGCAGGCGGCGCTGCCGCTGCCGCCTGCAGCGAGTCCATCAGCGCGCTGCTGCAGCTCGTCATCGGCGTGCATCTACTACCTAGACACTACTAGTCCTCGGCCTAGCTAGGTCTGCGGGTCGCGACAAGACGAGCGGAATGGGGACGCAAGACCGGGCGTCTGCATCTCCGCCGCGACCTCGGTCTGCCCTTTTCTCCCCCCTCCCGCCCGCCCTCCCGCTGCGCCTGCACCACGCTCCTCGCCGGCCTCCGCACGCGCGCACGCACGCGCGCAACAAATCAATCATCTCTTGCCCGGGCTCCTCGGGCGTGTCCGCTAAGCCTGCCTTGGCGCACCTGCCTCGTTGCCGCCTTGGCGCCGCGGCGTGCAGCCCCCGCGCGCACTGCGGCTCGCGCAGGTCGAGCCGCGCGTTTCGAGGCTCCGCAGAGCGCGGGCCGGCGCAGGCACAGTCCGCCAGCCGGGAGCGAGGTAGGTCCGGGCGCGCCTCGTTCGGGCTGGGAGCACGCACGTGCGGAGGGAGCGGCTAGCTCCTAGTAGCTCGCTCGCTTCGGGCTGGCAAACCTGGAACTGGAGCTGCGCGCCGAGGCGGCTTCGCGAGGCGTCTCCGCGAGGCGGGCGACGGCAGCAACGAAAGCAGGCAGCGCGCGCGCGCAGAGCCCGGCGGCGGGAGGAGCAAAGGATAGCGGCGGGTGGCAGGCAAGCAGGGGTGGCGCGAAGATGCAGCACCTCACAGACGGCGCGGTCGAGCTGGCGCCCGAGTTCAAGCTCGCGTACCAGGCGTGGCTCCCGGAGGGGGTCAAGAGCCTCGAGGAGGCAGCGCCGGATCGGAGGATCCTGTCCTGGCCGGGCTGGCTCGACAACTCGGGAAGCATGGAGCCCATCGCGCCCTTCTTTGTGGAAAAGGGATTTGCCATCGCCGCCTTCGACCCACCTGGATGCGGTCGGTCTTCGCACCACGCGAATTGCGCGTGGTACCACGACTTTGACGAGGCGCACTACATCATGATGCTGGCCGATCGGCTCGGCTGGGGCGCCGAGCCGATCATTCTCATGAGTCACTCGCGCGGGTCAAACATCTCCGCCTTTACTGCCGCGGCATTCCCGCACCGCGTCCGTGCGGTCATCCTCTTTGAAAGCTCGCTCGGCATGGCGGGCACCTATATCACCAATCGCAGAGAGACAGGCCCAATCTGGGGAAGATTCTCCGAGAGCATTGCGATGGATCGCAAGAATCGCACGCGCACCCCGCGGAAATTCGAAGAGTTCGAAGAAGCGGTGCAGCACAATGTGGGCAACCCAGCATTCCCCAAGTCTCGAGAGATTGGGCAGGCCATTGTCCTTCGCCACCTCATATCGCATCCCGACGGTGGCCTCACCTTTGGCCACGACGTGCGAACATATGGCCAGAACCAGTCCCGCTTCATTGACGAGGAAACCAATTTTGCTTTCCTTCGCGCACTTCGGGCCCCCGTCATCAACATGTATGGCTCCCAAACCAGCATGTCCGAGCTCGTCAAGTACTCTACTGATGAAGAATCTGCCGAAGCGTATCAAAAGACCTATAATTGGCATGCAGTCCCGTCTTCCGTCTTTTTGCCTTATGTCAGGGACGTCCGCGAACGCGCGGCCACAGTCCAGGACTTTACACCTGTCATTATCGAAGATGCGCATCATCATCTGCACGGCGACGTGCCGGAGGAGGTCGCGAGCGCCGTGCTTCCCTGGCTCGAAGACCGCCTGCGCCGACCACTTGACACAAAGCCGCCCGTCGATCTGCGCGGAGCTGCAGGCGACGTATGGATGTCCGCGAGCGCGCAGCACATGCTTTCACCCAGTACGGCGAGCGCTGAGCCCGCTGCGCTTTCAGAGGTCACTTCGAATGAAGGCTCAGCCAATCAGGCAAATGGCGCCGCAGAAATCATCGCAGAGAACATTGAAGTCGAGGTGGACGGCCTCCGACTCGGCGCCCAGCGTTGGGGAAAGGCATCGAGCATGAATCGCGTTTTGGCGTGGCCGGATGCTTGGGACTCGAGCGGAAGCTTTCAGCAGCTCGCGCAGCGAGCTGTTGCCGCAGCCCCCAACGGCGACCTTTGCGTAGTCGCTGTCGACCCCCCGGGCATCGGACTTTCCAACAATGCTCCCTTTGACTGGGGCTTTGGCATGTCTGAAACCGCGACCTTGCTGCTGCGAGTCGCGGACGCTCTTGGCTGGGAGGACCCCTTTGCCCTATGGGGCCATGGCTTTGGCGCCACCGTCGCGCTCTATGCGGCAGGTGGCTTGCCCTCGAAGATCTCAGGCGTTGTGGCATTCGATGCCCAAGAGCTCACCATTCCCTCCGAGTGGGCTCCGGCAGAGGTGTACTACTCGTACCTCGAGCGCCAGGACGAGCCACGAGCCGTGCCGCGCTTTGCGCGCCGCGAAGAGCTCATATCGAGGCTGCAAACGGACCCGAACTTTCCCAAGTCCAGTGTCACGGCGAATGCTATCGCGTCGCGTATGGCAGAGTCAGACGCAGATGGCTCAGCGTGGACGCTCAATGTAGATGCGCGGGTGTTTCGTGTACGCAAGCCTGTTCTGGAAACTCCTGGCGCGACGTTCCAGGACATTCTTGGAGCCATCGAGGCACCGGTGTTGGCCGTTTTCCCCGTCAGCAGCGCACGCGCCACGAATGGCCCGCCATCGCAGCGTAAGCGCCTTTTTGCCGATCTGGCTTGCATTCGTTCGCCTTTGACCACCATTCACGTCAATGGATCCAGTCATGCGCACTCTTGCGATGCCGCGCACATGTTGCCAGTGGTTCGAGACTGGGTCGTTCAGCTTATGTCCGTGCGGCGCATGAACCTTGCATCGCCCAGCGCTCTTTCGCAAGACTCTGTATCCAAACTGTAGCTCTCGGGTATGCATGCATGTGCATGCAAACATGCCCTGCAGGAGGAAGCAGCCAAATTTCATATGTATTGGGCCTCCAAATTCTATCTATCCATCAGATCAATACTTTATAAAAGCTTAGCGTTATGAGTTTATCCAGCCTTGCCTACAAGAGACTTTTACACACATCTACCCATCGCAAAAACAAATAACCATTTCTTTCTTTTTTCTTTTTTACCAAATCAGATTACTTTTCGCGAAGCACATGACTGTCAATGTTGACACAACTTCCCACACGTTTTTTCCTTTTCCAGATGCTGACGTCGCGTTGGCGCTGCAAAGGTTTGATCGGAGACACCATAATGAATCACGTATTCAGATTGCCTCTCCCAACGAGACACACACATACACACACACATACATCATCGTCGTCCGCGACGAGATTTTCCACCACCCTTTTTCCCAGACTTGGCGTCGCGCTGGCGCTGCAGGCGAAGCTGCTTCTCACGATTGGCCCTCTGCTGCTCGAGACGATCGGCCTCATCTTGGTCAAGTTCCGCCGCCCCACTGGCCCCGCCGCCGCCTCGTGCACGCGGATTTGTAGATGGTGTTGATGATGATGCAGGCGCAGTTCTCCTAGCTCGAGCCTTGACCTCCTTTTCAGCAAGAATGCGCAGGTCGACCGGGACCTGCTGGTGGCTATCTTCCAAGACCTTGACGAGCTCGGGGCCAAGCTTGCAGTCATCAGGACGAAGGAAAAACGTCACGGAACGGCCCGCGCGCCCTGCACGTCCACAACGACCAATACGGTGCACATACTCCTCAATCGTCATGCCAAGAGAGTAGTTGACCACGAGCTCCACGGATGGCACGTCGAGACCGCGGGCTGCCACGTCCGTGGCCACGAGAACAAGAGCCTCACCGCGCTTAAAGGTTTCGAGAGCCTCGTGACGGGCCGTCTGACTCATGTCTCCGTTCAACGCAACTGCAGGAATTCCTTCTTCGCGAAGATCTTGCGCGACCTTTTTCGATTCTTGTTTGAACATGACAAACACGATAGCAAGTGCATCCGTTTCGGCATTGTCTTTGACAAGGGGTGCGAGGGTTTCCACTAAAAGACGAAATCGAGGCGCCCCCTTGTGTTTGACGACCTCTACACGCTGCCGCACAGTGCGCGCAGCGGTCAGACCTTTTTGCGCATCGACACCAATAAAGATGGGGCTCTGCCCTGTTCTGCATAGTTTTCTCGCTTCGACCTGCACCAAAGAGTCTTGCTCCCAGGTGGCGCTGGTCAGAATGACGCGCGTCTCCGCTGGCATGAGGCTCCGAATCTTGGTCACATCGCCGAGAAAGCCCATGTCAAGCATGCAATCTGCTTCGTCAAGAACAAGAGATTGCACTCGATCCAATGAGACGCACATATCCTCTGCATCGGGGTTTGTAAAACTCCAGAAGCGGCCCGGCGTGGCCACAATGAGATGCGGATCCGAATCGAGCAGGTCTTGACGCGATTTCTCGTAGCTGACACCGCCAATGGTCAGGAACACAGAAAGCGTGATCCCCACGTCTGGGTGTGCCAGAACGGCTTTGGCCGCGGCCTCGGTCTGGCGCGCGAGCTCACGCGTAGGCGCCAGCACAATGGCGGTAGGCTTGACGCAAGAAGTTGATGAAGACTGCAAAGCACATTCGCTCAAGCTCGCGAGTTCGGCCAGCAGCGGGACGAGAAATGCAAGGGTTTTTCCAGATCCAGTTTGAGCAATGGCGATCACATCTCGATCCCACGTTTCTGACTCGAGTAGCACTTGCCATGACTGGCGTTGTACCTCAGTGGGCGATCGCTCATCGATGTTCTGGGCACCAAACGAGGCACACACTGCCTGCACGAAACCTTCGGTCAAGACCGTCCCCGTTCTCGATGTTTCGCCAATGAGATCGCGAAAGCTGAAAGCTTCATCGCTTTCATGCTGCTCAGCATCGTCCTCAAGGTCATCTACGCTATCCTCCTCCTCCTCATCATCATCATCATAATCCTCGTCACCATCAACATCAATCTCGCCGTCTTCGTCTTCGTCTTCGTCTTCGTCTCCGTACTCAACAGTTTTGGTAACCTGCTGAGCCTTCTTGTTCTTATCTTGCGCCACAGACGGCTCAAACTCCGTGCCAGACTCGGGCTCCGAGTCCGAATCAGCAAGGTCTGCGAACATCCTGCTGGCCTCGCCCTCTCGCTCGCTCGGACGCGTAGATGGTGCTCTCACTCGCGTTCTACCTTCGCCCTCGCGGAGCCTCGCGTCTCGCCCACCTCAGCTCGCGCACCACTCGTGACCCGGTTCTGCCTGCCTGGCCTGCCGAGAAGCCGCGGAAGCACCGGCACTAATGTGGGACTTGTCCGGCTCTCCGGTCAGGTTTACTGGCTCGCGGTTAGGTTTGAAAGAAAGGCAAAAGGGAAACAAAGGGCCCCGGCAAACAAGCAACCGGTACGTGCACGGAGAGCGCGCTCGCGTGCGTGCGCGCGTGCGGGCGTGCGTGCGGCTACGCCGTGCGCGGGCGCGAGGGGGCGTACGCGTCGGGAGAGAGCGCGATCCGCGGCGCCGTTTTGCGTGGGGCGTAATTGCGAAGGGCGTGCGTGCGTGGCGCGGGCCGACGTCGAGATCGGAGGGCACATACATGAGGGAGAGGACCGCCAAGTGAGGAAACGTGACGGCACGCGACCTGTTGGAGGAGACGAAGATGGCTGGCTTGGAGGGAGGATGGTCTAGGGAAAGGGAGCGTACACAATCATGTGTCCTTGTGGGGACGCTCGCGACGTAGACGAATGGGTGTGCTGAGTTGACGTGAGAGTGACGTCTAACATGAATGGGCTTTTTACACATGCATGAATAAAATGAATGTATAAACGAACGAACGCGCGCAGGAAGAGAGCAAAAGGGGGAAACTTTCGAATACCAAGAACCCGAGACTACATCAGAAACCATGCCCCGCGCCGGAGGCAAGAGCACCGCCCTGACGGCCAAGAAGGCCAAGTCCAAGGGCAAGGTCGTCACGGACGAGGACCTCGAGTTTAAGAAGAAGCAGAAGGAGCAGCAGAAGAAGGAGGCTGAGCTCCGCGCCAAGTTGGCCGGCGGCAAGGGTGGCAAGAAGAAGTAAAAAAGCAGACGAGACCCAATTGTCATTCCCGTCCGCGTTACCCTTTTCTTCCACTGTTCATAGGCAAACCACGCATTCCACCACACATTTATGCTCGTATCCTCCTATCCATCAAATGATCAGTTTCTTTTTTTTGTTGTCTTTCTAGTTTCCGTCTCCTCAGTCCTGAGTCGCGGGGATAGCATTGTCTCGTCCGGAGACAAGCCACGAACGGATGATGCGCTCTTCGCGCGCGCGGCCCTCACGTAGAGAAGGCGGGTCCTGCGCCGTGGGGAACATGAAGTCCGTGTGATGTGCGCCGTGCGCAAATAGCACAGCTTCAATACCGCGATTGCTTTGACTTTCGAGCACACCGGCAGCGGACCATGGGTCGTACCGTCCGTTGCTAAAGATGATTTTACTGCCATATTGCAAAATCTCCCGACCCATGTATTGCGCAAATGGCCAGCGACCTAATGGGTCCAGCGTCGCCGGGTCGTCTGTGACGCCATAAAGACCGCGTTCGCGGTACGAGGAACACGAGGCCTCTGCCCTCGCGGCCAAGACAAGTTCTTCGTATGAGCTATTGGCAAGCGACGAGCGAGACACAGAGGGAGGCCAGTACATGTCGCGGCCCAGGCCACGTAGCAGATATTGAACAAGGAAAAATCCCTCGTTGCAAACAAGTGCCCCCCAGGCGTCGAGCATGCCTACAGACTTTGCATCAACTGAACATGTGCTGTTGCCGTGCGCTTCCTTCTCTTTCTTCAGCTTCGCCAAAGACGGAACCTCCTCATCTGATGCGGCGCTAAAGCATTCTACATCCCCGGTGATATTGTAGAGCATGCCATACATTTTCCCCACGCCGCGAACGAGACCTCGAACACTTGAGAGCGAGCTCAGGTCACGAGTGTCATTGGTCCTGGCGGCATCCCAGTCTACTTCAATTTGAACCTTGGGATCTTCGTGCAAGTCTACGGTGAAGCGCACGTCCGACCGATTGCCAGAGAGCGAAACGCGCGTTCGAGGCTGGCGCACATGTGCGCAGACCTCGCGCATTGGCCAAGCAGGTAACTTATAGCCGCGCTTGTTAATGGTTGCAAAGACAATGTAGTCTGAGGGATACGGAAAGTTTGATTCCGCAAGCAGAAACAAGACATCTTGCAATGTGGAGAGAAGCTCGCTCACCGGTGGCAATGGACTACACCATCCGAGTTCCGTCTCGAGTAGTGCACGACCTCCCGAGGACTCGGCGAGCAGGGAAATGAGCGTCCACGCGGCGAGAAAGCTGTCCCAACATTGTGGGTCCGCTTGGCCCGAGGCATCCTCGAGTCCCTGCGAGATCGCAAGATAGGCACCATCGAGATCCGGGCGACTCGAAGCAAAGCCGAGAACAGGCGCTGATCCGGCCACAGCGCCTCCATTGCAGACGTGCGGGTACCGGAGACGAAAATAGGCGGCAAGCATGCCCCCGTAGGAACCGCCAAAGGCAATCACCTTGGAGTGAAAGTGGTCGAGTCCAAGGCGGTTTTTTACAAATGGCACGACTGCCGCGTAGTCTGCCAAAGCTTGGGCACTCGACACGTAGGCCATGCAGTTCTCCATACCATCAAGTTTGGGATAAGACTCGCCAAAGTACCTGTGCTCTGCAAAGACCAGCACGGCGCCCAACGTCTCCCCCAGGGTCCACATGATGCCTGTGTTGTTAACGTACAAATCCACGGGGCCTTCATTTCCCGTGTAGAAGAAGACTGGGCTATGCTCGCCGTCTTCGGGTCGACGAAACCCTTCGTGAATGCAAACTCGCTGCGAGAACGTCGCGCTGCCGCCGTTAAAGTGGTCAACGGGTTGCTCGACAAAGACAATCTCCGTGCAGTTAGCCAACGAGGCCGAGCCTCCGAGTCTGTCTGTGCGAGCAGTAGCCGTGAGCGGGGCCGCCAGCGCCACCCACAAGGCCGCCAAACGTAAACTTCGCGCGAGACTCGCCATCCTCGTTGCCAATCTATCTCTGTATAGTATGTCTCTCGCCGATGGATATGACTTGGTCGGTCTCAATTCCTCCGTTCTACTCGAGCGTGGCTTGCCTTTGTGACGGAAACCACCTGCGCAGCAAAGGTTGCGGAAGGGGAAGCGGGGAAACGAGCGCGGGAAGCTTGCCACACCGTCCTCGTCTCAGTCCGGAAGGCTCGACTCCTCACGCCTGCCCCTCGAGCGCGATTTCGCCCAAGTGCGATGACGCGGTCTTTGCGAACCTTTTGTCCTGCGACGTGCAGTACTTCAACAAGGAGCGCCTTGTCACTTTCAATCCTTTCTTAACCAATAATCGGCGCTCGGAGGAGACTTCTCAGAGACACCGAGGATGAGGACGTGCACAATTTTGTTTGTGTGGCCACGAACTAATGCGGCGTTGGATCGCCAGCTCGCGGCGCAAGTGAAAATGGTAGCGTTTAGCAGCATCAAATCACAGAGGCGCGAAATCGCCGTGCAAGGGAACACCATCTCGATGCTGTACGAGATGCATTCGATGCAGATTGACAGAAGTCAGATTGTGTGAAAAAACGGGTAGAAAAAAAAAATGGGTTGAGCGAGAGAGTAAGAGAAGAGTTCCGAGGCGGCCCCGCTTGAAAGGGAGTCTGAAGAAATCAAGAAGCGTCTTGAAGAGATTGAGGCGGACTTTCGCCCGAATCGCGGCTGAAAAGACCATACTTCGCTAAGAGTCTACTGGGTTAATGTCGGACGCAAGGACTGGTGGAGAGCGCGCAGTCGTCCTCGCAGGACGAGTAAGCGTTGTGATGGGGAATATTAAATCAAGAGCTCTTCAAAAGTAAGGCTGCATTCGGGGGTTTGCCGTCTAAGAGGTACTCTACAGGCCCAATCCCAGAGTAGAGGGTGCACTTCGTAGCATTCTCCCGTTTGAATCCAACACAATCAACTTCCATGTCGCAACTTGCTTTGCAGTAGTCAAGAGGATCTGTAAGGATGTCGTGCACGATGCGCCGGTCCCAACGAGGCTGAAAAGTAGGCAGGAGCACATACTCGCACGTTTCACCGACGAGCTTCAAAGCTGGCGCAGGCGTTGTCGGCTGTGAGTTTCATGACGGCATAGCGATCGCTGCGCTACTCCGAGAGGTGTAGAATTTTCTACTTGTGAATACGCCAAGGCCGAAAGCTGTAACGTTAGTGAGGAACGCGATCTGTCCTGATGCGCATTTCGCTAGGTGATCTTGCCCGATTTGCAGCCTGCTTAAGCTTCAACATGCCACCACACTCTGCCTGTGCGGGGTCAAGCTTCTCGATGAAGCTGTGCGCGGAGTCGAGGCAAGGCCTCGTTTCTTGCTGCGCATCACGTTTCTGGCTTCGAGAGCATGCAAATTGCTTTCTTGATACGCAGATTGCTTTCTTGATACGCATGCGGCCCACAATTCGTCCTCTTTCTTGGTACGCGCCTTGCCTCTGATTTCACAGTAGTACGTACACTATGCAAACATGTTGTGTAGCGCCATAGAACGCGAAGTTGCACGCAACTACAGGCGCAGCAAGATGGATTCTTGTTGCTCGGCAGCGCGTTCCTTTTCTTCTTTCTAGCAGCGGTGCTTTGGAGCGCTTCCACTGTGGAAATGGACCGTGGTGGGAATATTTCCTGTGCTCTAGCACATTTCTGTACGAATCCTCCCGCTAGCTAGCCAATTCGCGCCGAGAGCGTGGAGCCTCCTTGAGCCCTTAGCTCAGGCGGACTCGCAGTTAAGGTCGACGCCAAAAGACCCGTTCAGATTTTACCTCGCCAACAATGCTCACTCGCTCCCTTAGTCGGTCGGTCGGTCTGGCCCGGCCCGAAGCCGACGGCGCGCGGAGATGGTTGAGGGGCCGCGGGAGAGGAGGTGTGGTGAATCTAGGACTCCGAGGCTCAAGAATGCTGTTGCGCCATTGCTACGTTTATTCACCAAATCCATTGCGAAACTGCGAGCATCCGCCAGTCCATCTGGCTGATCAATGAACTCTTTCACCCATCATGAAAGTTTTTCTCTCTCTTATACACTACGTCTGAGGCCTGCCTACCTGCTTGCTAGGTTGTTGGCTAGCTAGCTCTTGCTTGCGTTGCTTTGCTTTTGCTTTTACTTTTGCTTGCTTTTACTTTTGCTTGAAGTCAAGTTGCTTGCTTGCTTGCTTGCTTGTGCCAACCGGAAATGAACACTAGAAGCACAAACCGCAATGAGTGCCTCAAAAAAGCCTCGTACATAATCGTGAGGAATCCGGTGGGAGGGTTATTCGTAGCGGTGTGAGAGGGCCTGTGTGCGAGCGGCCTCCCCGCCGCCTGCCTGGTCGAATGAACGCATCGCAGAGTGGATTTCGTTGACGCCTCCTGTGTCTCCAGTTGACTCTGAGCGGCCGCCTCTTTTCGTCCTCAACGTCTCCCTGGTCTATAGTTTCCCCGAGACACCTTCCGCACCCCCTTTCATCGTGCTCGCGCTTGAACCCGCCCTTCTGCAAAGGGGGTCACCGAGGGAGCTTGGCTAGCCGACTTGGTGGATTTCGCCGACGTAACCACCGCCGGCGCGGCGCCAGTGCAACGCTTCGGGCGGCAAGTGGTGCGAACGGATAAAGTCCACTTGCGCCGCGGCGCGCAAGTGCGGCAAAGCGGGGGCTGGCTGTTCGGGTCCACGCAAGGACGCAGCCAAATAAATTCAAATCGGCAGATCTCCAGCGAGCGCCCTGAGCGAGCGAGCGCCGACCGACCGACCGACCGGAGCGACGCAGGCAAGCCAGGCAAGCCAGGCGGGGCAGGCAGGCAGAGCGCGACGCACGCCGCGCCCGCGCCGCCGCCGCTGCCGCCCCTCCCCGCGCGCGCCGCCGCTGCGCTCTGCTGCCCCTTATCCGTCCATCCATCGCCGCGCTCTGCGTGCACGCACGCAGGGGCGATAGGTGAAAGGGAAAACCGCCCGGAGGAGGCGCAGAAAGGAGAAGGAGAAGGAGCAGGAGAAGGTCGTTGACCGGGCGACGACGACGCGTCGAGCGGCGGGCCCCTGAGGCGCGGCGGAAGGCGCAGTGTACGTGGCGCTTGCCCCCTTTCCCGCCTCCTGTCTCGTCTTGTCTCCGTCTCGAGCGAACGTACGAACGTACGAACGAACGTGTGTGTGTGTGTGCCTGGAGGCGATAAGCAAGGAGCGCTTGCTTGCTTGCTTGCTTGCTTGCTTGCTTGCTTGCTTGCTTGCTTGCTTGCTTGCTTGCTTGCTTGCTTGCTTGCTTGCTTGCTTGCTTGCTTGCTTGCTTGCTTGCTTGCTTGCTTGCTTGCTTGCTTGCTTGCTTGCTCTTGTTGCTTGCTTGCTTGCTTGCTTGCTTGCTTGCCTGCCTGCCCCGCCTGCCTGCTCGCCGCGTGAGGCTGGCTGGTCGGCCGGCCGATTGGCAGAGCACGCACGCGCGTAAGCGAGCAAGCAAGCAGCGTAGAGCACGATGGAGGAGGACGATGACTGGAAGTTCAGCCAATGCTTTGGCGAGAAAACGGCGCTCGAGGACCTAAACGAGGCCGACATTATCTCCGCCGTAGAGTTTGACCAATCCGGCGCCTTTCTTGCGACAGGTGACAAGGGCGGTCGCGTTGTCGTCTTCGAACTCGACGGCCACAATGCCGTGCAAGGCATCGCGGCCGCAACAAGCAAAAAGAGGCGCCCCTTGAAAGCCCCACTGGAATTCCGCTTCCAGAGCGAATTCCAAAGCCACGAACCGGAGTTCGACTACCTCAAATCATTAGAGATCGAGGAAAAGATCAACCGGATTCGCTGGTGCAGGCCGGCGAACAATGCCCTATTTCTGCTATCAACCAATGACAAGACCATCAAGCTCTGGAAGGTCCACGAGAAGACCATCAAGACCGTGTGCAACCTCAACGTGGACGAAGACACAAAGGCCGCCACCGCGGCGGCGCGCCGCGCCCGCGTCGTCAGTGGCAGCGGCGCCCACGCGAAGCAGCCTCTGCAGGCGCGCGGCCCCCACGAGGATGAAATGATGGACATTGTCGAAGAAAGCGGCAAGGAGCCGGACGTGCCCCTGTTCCAGCGTCGTCAGGTCCCGCGGCTTGTGGTGCCCAAACTAAAGTACGCCTCGCGGTGTATGAGCTCCACGGCGCGACGCGTGTACTCGAATGCGCATGCGTACCACATCAACTCCGTTTCTGTAAACAGCGATGGCGCCACCTTCATCTCTGCCGACGATTTGCGCATTAATTATTGGAACCTCGATCTCAATGACCAATCGTACAATATAGTGGACATCAAACCTGAAAATATGGAGGAGCTGGCCGAGGTCATCACGGCAGCCGAGTTCCACCCAACGCAGTGCAACCTCTTCATGTATAGCAGCAGCCGAGGCAGCATCCGTTTGGGCGATATGCGCGCGCGCGCGCTCTGCGACATTCAGGCCAAGACCTTCGAGGAGCCCGAGGTCCCCGGAAACAAGTCCTTCTTCTCTGAGATCATTGCTTCCCTCTCCGACATCAAGTTTACCAACGATGGCCGGTACATCATCTCGCGCGACTACCTTACCGTAAAGGTTTGGGATGTTAACATGGAGAACAAGCCCGTCAAGACGATCCCCATTCACGACCAGCTCCGCTCTCAGCTCTCTGAGCTGTACGAGAGCGAGTGCATCTTTGACAAGTTCGAGGTGGCCGTTTCTCCGGACGGCAATGGTTTCGCCACGGGCTCGTACTCTTCGCAGTTCCACATTCTCGACCGAAGCGGCAAGTCGAGTCTTTGCATTGAGGCGGGCAAGATGCCGCCCAAACAGGCCATGTCCTTTCGTTCGCAGGGGATCGATTTTAGTCCTGCAATGGAGGTTTGTTCCGAATCAATCGATAAGCCCGACGGCGCGATGGACTATAACCGCAAGGCCATGCACATGTCATGGCACCCTCAGGTTCCTTTGCTCGCCGTCGCGGGCCTCAACAACCTATTCATCTACTCGCGATAGATGCTGTAATGATGTCTTGCATCCAGGGATACTTGCGCGCAACGCCTACTCGGGTCTCGTGAGTTAATATCGGAGTGTGGCGAGTCGATCGCCCGCATTGCCTTGCGTCAGTCGCAAGCAATCAAGCGAGCAAGCGAAGGGCTCACGGCGTCACGGGTGGATTAAATCTTCTAAAGAACATTTGCCATTCGGACTCAGAAGAATTAGACAATGTTTACAGCGTGTACGCGGGCAAGCTTTACAAAGGAGGCCAGCGCCATGACGCGCTCCTCTTTTGCGGCAAGGGAAACGACTCATCTTTCAAAATTGTATTGTGCAAACAAACAAAACAAAACAAAGCAAACACACAAATTATACAAAAGACCAAGAAGTCAATCTGTCTGGTGCTCTCGTTTCTCTAATTTGTCTTGCTTTCACTTTCACTTTCAGCTCATGAAAACTGCGTGCCTGCCTTACCATGCGCCGCACAAGAGAAAGTGCCATGCTTTGCAAGATACAAACTGTGTTTCGACTTTGTCGAATCGTCCGAGTTTGTCATCGAAAAGCACAATATAGGCTCCTCACCCCTTCTTATTTCCTTGGCAATTCTACCTTTATACGTAAAGTATCGAGTCTTCATTTTTATCTCCCATTCTGACAAACTTTGCAAATACAAAAAAGAAGTAAAATTTGGTGTAGCTTTCGCGAGGCCTAGATGCCATCGTCAAAGGCAGCCTTGCCTCGTGGCACATAGGTCTCGTCCAGACCATCTCGAGCAAGCCCACCTCCAGCGCCAGGGCGCAAAAAGATCTGATTGACTGCTCCCACAAGTGCGCACGCGAGAGCACCCACGGGAAGCGTGTAGTGAAAGTCTTGAGCCGTGCGTGCATTTTCTTTTGATATGTCGTCCTCGACATCCAAAGTGCCAAAGACTACGCCAAAAAAGAGCCCCAAAAGAACGGCAACAACCAGAACGACTGCAATCTGCACCGGCGTCGAAACAAGCGGTTGCCAAAGACGCCGACCCCTGGACAACTTGGCCACGCAGTACTGTCCTGAAAAGTTAAACAGGTCCATGATCGAAAAAGTAAGCGCGAACCAGAGCGCTACGCCCAGAAGCATGTACATGGGCACCTTGATTCCGGCGGAAATGCCCTTGAACCAATTTTTTTCCAGCATGAAGCAGAAAAGCCCCGCCACGACGACCAGGCATGCAAAGATCATGACAAAGTACGTTGACATCGTCTTTTTGGCACCAGAGTGGCCAGCGTCCCCTTGCCAACTCAGCGCGTTGACGCGATACAGAATGAGGGTTCCCATGAAGATAAGGGAGCATCCAAAGATGGCGGAAAACAGGCCGTTCGTGCTAATCTCTAGCATGGCGTGGTTGACAAGCACCGACACGCACGTCCCAAGCACTGCGCCGCCCATTGCTCCGGCCAAGCCTTGACCCACGCGGTGTGCCATTGTGTTAAAATTAAAATCCAAGGAGCACTTGTGACTTTCCAAGAGAAAGAGAAGCTAGACTTGTCGAAACCACTGTACCCCGCTTTGCTTTACGTCTACGCAGTCCTGATCTTCGACCTGAGAGCTGCTTCGTCCCTCACGCTTGCTCCTTTTCTGCAGCCGCGAAGAAATAGCCTCGTTTTCTCTGGCACTTTGAGCGACTGGGCTCGGCCACGCTCTGCAGCGCTGCGCGATCTGATCCCTTGCTCTTCCTTCCACTCGACTTCTTTCTCCGCCCGCAGAGTACACGCGCACTGCAGTTCGCCAGAGTACGCGCCGGCGAGCAAGCGCAGGACACCGTATCTCGCTCTCGCGCGCTCTCTCTCTCTGTGTTTCTCTCTTCTTGCGGCGAGCGTGCGTGCCGGCACGACTTGTGGGTCTGTCTACGTGGCCTCTTTTCTCCGCCAAGACCATGCCAGCTAGCAGGCCTAGGCCTAGCTAGGCCTAGTACGTATTTTCTCTTCACTCCATAAAAGCAATCCCACGTCCCAAGCGCGCGCGTCCTCACGAAGCCGCAGAGCCGATAGAATTCTTGAAGAAAGGAAGGAAAACGTGGTCGCTGCTGCAGCGCGTCGCCTCGCGATCGAGCTGATGGATGATCGTCCCGATCGAACTTGCTCGCCTCGCCCCGCCTCCAGTCGAACTGGACGCTGGAGACGGGGACTATTAAAAGGGACGGCTTTTGGCTTTGGCTTGGGAGCAAAGCCACAAGCAATAACAATACCAAGAACAACAACCGCGACCACGAACGAAAAGAAGGCTGCTATGGTGACCTTTGACGTGCAGCCCGCGTGCGGCCCGGCGCTCTGGGGAGGCGTAGAGGTCGTTGTGGACGACGACGACATCAGCGCTGCAGAGGCCCGCACAGCGGTGCGAGACGTGTGTGGCCTGCAAGTTCGTGTCGCCGAGGCTGCCAATGCCTGGCTGCGCGAAAGCCAGGCCAACGGAGGGCAAGAGGGCAGCCAGGCGGAGCAAGCAGAGGACAGCGACGCAAGAGACGCGCAAAAGCAATTGCTTGCAATCGCCGTAGCCACCGCTTTTCCGGCAATCGCCTTTCCCAATGAACGAGCCAGGAAGCGGGTGGACCCCAGCGAGCTCAAGAAAGTCTGGGAGGCTAGTCTAGAACACGACAAGAGCGCAGGCGTCGCGCTCGCAGACGAAGTAGACACAGCCGCTGACTCATGCGCGCCTGCTGCTGCTGCTGCTGCTGCTGCTGCTGCAACCCCGAACAATTTACCAAGTGGCGAACACTCTGTAGAAACGGAGGGGAGCGACGTCAGGGACCCGCACGTGGAATCAAAACTTGCGCCAGGCTCAGACCGCAAAGAGACCGAGCTGGTTGCAAATCCGCTCGCAAATGCCGAGCTCTGGTTCTGTAAAAAACCCTTCCAATCCGAAAAGCCGCTCAAGACACAGGTGTCGATCTCGTCTAAGACCAAACTTCGCGTCTATCTTGCGCCGGGAGATCGATTCGATGCCTGCTCTGATGATGCAGAGGCGCTCAGAAAAGCTGCCTCGCCTCTTCGCGAAATTCTCGACCAGGTGCGACCGGAAGTCTGGGCTCACGCCCTCAAGAGTTCAGGAGAAGCGTCTGTGGCAAAGACGCAAAATTCTGTGGGATCGCCAGCATCGCGCAAGCGACCCCGCGAAGCCATCGACCTTTCATTTATGAATGGGCGCTCTCTGGACGCGGCCGTCGACAAGTTGTGCGACGACATGGGTTTCCGTCTCAAGAGTGACGTCCTCGCGCGCCTCGACAATGACGCACAGGTGCAGAACTACATGCGTGATCCACGCCTCGTTGGCATTCTTGTCGACATTGAAAAGGCAACAAACAAGATGAAGGCTTTGGAGGATGCAATGGACCGCGATGCCAGCTTTGCACGATTTGTTGATCTGATGCTTACAGGTGTTGGCGCGCAGCGAATCGTGGCGCACCGCGACGGCCCAAGCACGATCGAATCGAGTCTTGAAGAGGTCATCGAGACAACCAGACCTTCATTTTTGCTAGCAGGTCGCTCCGACGGCAAAGCGAATGGTACCGCTTCATCTGCTGCCGCTAACGATGCTCAACATCCCAGTGCGAACAGCGACAACGATGACGACAACGACGATCACAACGATGACGACAACGACAACGACAACGACAACGACAACGACAACGATGGTCAGGGAGACAAAAAGGAAGAATTGGAGAATACCACAAACAAACGGCAAAAGACATCCGATCAAGATCCCATCACGAAGCAAGAGGAGGCGAAGATATCCACGGATGAGGCGAAGCCCAAGCTTGAAGTCATTGAAACGGATGGTATAGCAGAAGCCTCAACTTGAGCGTGCGTGAGGGGCCAGACCAAGCGCTCTTCGTACTTTTGATGGGCAATTGATACCGACGGCAAGGGCAAAAATGCATTTCAGCTTATTCTTTGTCTGCCGAAGCCATAATGAACGAGTTCGCGTGTATTTCTCCTGAATCAAAAGAAAAAAAATTAAGGGGGGGGGGGCTGGCTGTCACAACATAGAACACATATTGATACTTGTATCGAAAATCAGTCGCTGTCTAGAATGACCTTGAGATTCGTCAACTTCTCCTGAGTGGCTTGTAGAATACGTTTACTTTGTGGACCAAGAGAATTATTTGCAAGAACAAACTTGCAAAGTGCCGAGCTTGTATTGGCCTCGAGGCCACGAACGAGACTGGCAACGTGATTGTCGCTGAGTGAGGCACACGCGAGGCTGTCATTCAGAGTGCAAAGTTAGTTTGTGAGCCAGGCCTGTTCGGACGGGAAAAAGAGACGTCTTGTCTCAGAGGACATGCATTGATTCACACCTACATGAGTTGCTGTAAATGTGTGTTGAGACGAAGCAAATCCTCGAGGGCCTTAGTGCCAGCCTCCCCGCAAGGATTGCCGGATAAGCTGCGCGTCAGCAACAAAGCAAGAAAACAAGTGTAAGGTCAGTCGGACTTTCTTGTGCAGCCTCATGAGCGAGAAACATTGTGCAAAGACACTTACTCGAGCTCTATGAGAGACGTATTTGACCAGAGGGCTTCTGCAATTTGCCGCAGACCCTCACTTCCCAAACGTGTAAAGGGGAGACTGTGAGGCGTTGGCGTCGGTCGCATGTTAGTCTGCAACTGAAAGATGGGTCATGTGCCGACGCGAAACGTACATGAGGCATTCCAATGATGAATTTTTCTCCAAGGCAGCGGCGAGTGCGCTTGCTCCCGTCACGGCGATTGCGTTATATCCAAGGCTGCACGCATGAACACATTCGCCAATGCGTCAGTCTCTTTCTCTCGTCAACAAGTGTTCCTGCAATTTCTCGCGACTGAAGCTTACTTGAGATGCAAAAGTTGCTGATTGGTTTGAATCACCGCAGCGATCGCCTGTGCGCCGCCGGAGCCCAATGAAGTGTTCTGAAGACTAGTACCACACGAGAAGCAGTGTCAGCCTCTTTCGTTATTGTGCGCATGCATGTGCGATAGTCATTTGTAACGTACTTGAGAGTCGTCAGCGTTCCGCTCTTGTTTATTGCGTCAGATATTGCTCTCACCCCACGAGGGCCAATGACGTTGTTTGAAAGATTGAGATCCACAAGTGGGGCATCCTCCAACATTTTTGCAATAGCAGTCATGTCGGCAATTTCAATGCCGTTAAAGCCGAGATCGAGCTTTGTCAGCGACGATTGGCCGACGACGGTAGCGATGGTGCGAAGGCTCCTGCTCCCGATATTATTGTTTTGAAGGCTGAGATGTTTGTTTGAGTTTCAGTCAGACAGTGGAGAGACATTTCCAGAAAAGCGCTGCGAACAACGTACCTCAAGCTTTCGAGGCTGCGATTTGCCTCGAGTGCTTTGGCGATTTTTTCGCTGCCTACGGGACCAATATTGTTCCAGCTCAGGCTTTTATTTGCGCCGCGTACAACAAAGAAAAAGTTAGACTACACTCGCAGCTCGTCCTGCCTGGTCCTGCTGGAAGACGGCGGGAGAAGAGAGAGAAGAATAAACATCGGGAGGAACCAAGGAAAAGAACTTACTCGAGAAATTTCAGAGCGCAAGCGGGGTTTTTGATTGCCGCGGCAAAATGTTTGGCACCTTCGGCCCCGATGTTGTTATTGCTGACGCTGTTTTGCGCAACATAGACATAGAAGTAAGTGTATTGCAAAGACATGGTCGCTGCGCGTATGCCAAACTATCTGAGTGCGTCAAGATAAGCACCCGGACCGAACGTACTTGAGCGCGATAAGCGTGTCATTTTGCAAGAGCATGTCTGAGAGCATTTTGGCCCCCTCAGGCCCCAGTGCATTGTCGTGAAGATCAAGCGCCCGCAACGTCCTATTGGTCTCGAGCTCCGCCGTCAGGAGGCGCAAGTTGATCTCCCTGAGGCAGCGCCCCTCCAGCGAGAGCTCCTCGGCGCCGGCCCGCACGCTCGCCAGCGCGCGCTGCATTCTGCGCTTCGTCCCGTCCCGGCGCGTCCCGGCGCGTGAGAGAGAGAATTGATCGAATGCGAGTGGAAAGAAACCGGGTTGGGACGGCCCCGGCCGCCTTCGCCGAGCCGGCGGTCCGGGCTGCTTGCGGCGCCGTCGCCTCCGCGCAGGGCCGCCCTGCCTCCGGACTGCCCGCCCGCCCGCGCGCCTGCCTGCCTGGCCGAGCGAGCGAGCGCAAGGCGTTTCTGTCTGTCTGTACTCGGTCGATCACTCGCGGCGGTCAGGTAAGTCGCCGTCACGTTGGTTACTGTGGTCTCTATATAAGGTCCCGTGCAGATGGTACCCGGGACAAGCAGGCGCGAGGACCCCGGGTCCGCTGCGCGCTTTGCGCGATACCGGAATCGCATTTGAGCCCGGGCACCGTGACAGCGCGAAAAAGAGAGGAGGAAGCAGGTCCATCGTTGGAGGCACACCACACTGCCTCTGCCTCTGCCTCTGCCAGTGGGAAGGAAGTAGAGGCCTCGTCTCTGGAAGGAATGAACAACAAGAAGAGCAGGGAGAAGGAGTAAGGGGAGGAGGAGGAGGAGGAGGAGGGGGGGAGAGAGGAACCGGATAATCACGACCGCCCGCTCCTATTTCGGGAGAGAAGAGGAAAGAAAGGAAAAGACGCGCTCTTTATTGTCGTTGTTCTGTCAAGCTCTGCTCTGCTCTGTTCTGCTCTACTTTACGTGGCATGCTTTACTACAACAGACTCTATCATGATAAATCGACAACATCTGTACTGCTTTGTTGATCAGGCCCATGGCCAGCAGACGTAGAGGAAGACGACGAAGAGGATGATGATGATGAGGAGGAGGAGGAGGAGGAGGAGGAGGAGGAGGAAGACGATGGCTTCGGGCGAGCGGCACCTGCATCGACCCCCGATGCTGACCCTGCGGGGATTTCGTCTTCTACAATAACATCGTCATCGTCCACGCTCGGAAGTGTTTTACCCGAGAGAAAACAGTCATCTCCGCAACGACGCTGAAGATCAGAGAGGTCAGAAACCTCATAGAGAGCCTTGACAAAGGGCGCAGGCATATTTCCCGCCTTATCCGGCATGCTCACGATGACAGTATTCATTTCGTCCGCCAGGTCCGAAAGGTACTCAAGGTCAAATTCCTCGGGATGCCTTTTTCGCATACGACGAATGACTTGGCTTATATAGGCGCAAGTGGCCACGCCGAACCACTTGAAGCACTGCGACTCCAAGCCGAGCAGCTTAATGCACGAGTCTCTAAGCTCTGCATGAGTGAGGTCCACAGCGCCATCACGTTCTACACAAAGAATCTCTCGCAACACAGGCACACCAATCGTACGGTCGAGAAGCATGCTATTCTTGAAAACCCCGGCTGAAAGTACATCAGTATAACTAAGTTGTCCGCGGCGATCTTTATCGGCGCGCGCCTCGTCGGCTCGTGCCGTCACCTCGGATAGCTCCCGACTCTGATCCATTTGCTTCATGTCCTGGTAGTCACGAAGATCCTCGAGAAGTCGTGACTTAGCGCGCATGACATCGCCATTGCACGCACGAAGGACCTGGAGCGTTCGTTTTTCGGAAAATCCGAGCTTGGTCAGAGCTGCCAGAGACTGCTCTTCGAATGGCGAGGCCGAGGGAACTTCGCTGAGCCGCGCTGGTTCCTGTTTGGCTTCATCGCCGCTTCGCTCCTCTTGCTGGCTCCGCAATTGCGCGAGCATCTTGATGCGTTGGGTTTCGGCGACGAGCTCGTTGACGAACGGCACCGCCTGGAGTTGCTGGCATGCATTCAATGATGCGCCGGAAGCGCCATCTTGGACCCGCTGTTTTTTACCGACACCGTGCGCTGTCAATGTTGTTTGCATGCTGCGGTTGATGGGACGTTTCTTCCTTTCTGCAGCTTGTTGTTGCGTTTGCGAGGATCGACTCTGTGCTCGATGCGGACCTGCAAGAGCGAGAATATATCTGGCAAGCGAGAGGTTTGTGGGCCCCAAGAGCGGCAATGCATTTGCGGACGATGCCTCAACAACGCCGTATTGCTGAAGAATGCGCAACGCCGTCTGCAGTTGCGTTCTGGATAACGCGCTCGCGAGGCGGTCTGGCGTTCCTCGCATTAAGGCCTCTAAATGCGCCTCCGCGACGCGCAGCTCGCGTGCAATCACCCGATTCACAGTCGACCAGTCCACATTCATCGTACAAGTGCGCGCTCCGTCCAGTACGCACGCCCTTCCGCCCAGCCAGCTCCGCCCAGCTCAGCTCTTTCGTCGCCTTCGTCCTCGACTTCGTCGTCGTCGTCGTCGTCGTCGTCGTCCGTGCAGCTAGCTACTTACTAGCTAGCTAGCTAGCTAGCTCGCTTGGTTCCTTCGTTCGATCCACCAAGCAAAGCAAGCAGCGCCTGGCCGCTCTTTGCCCGCCCGTCGTCTTGCCAGCCCGCTCTGCAGGCCCGCCTGGCTGCCTGCGTGCCTGCGTGCCGGCCGGCGCGCGGCCTCCGCTGCCGTGCTCTCCGCGGGCTCTCGCGGCGCTCCCGAGATCGCCTTCTGCTCGCCACCGCCGCCGCTCAGCTCAACCATCATGAGAGAGGGCTAGCCTATAGTACTCTTGCGTTAACCGTGACTTCCTTTGCTGCTTTAGAAAGTCATCAATGGCGCTTGGATTTGAACTTTGGTTTGAACCAACCCGAGCAAGCAAGGCAAGGAAGGCGCCTCGAGGTTTTGAATTCACATGTCAACGCAAGAAGAGGCAGCAGCAGCAGCAGCGCAGCCAGATCTTCGTCGCGAGGCCTGCGGCGCGCGTGCGTGCGTGCGGGCGGGCGGGCGAAAGGGCTGGCGAAAGGGCTGGCGAAAGGGCGCGAGTGCGGGCAGCCTCGGGCTCGGCCCGGCCGTGGGATTGATAGGGTTCGCGGAGCGGAAAAAGTGGCGCCATGCCGCGCGAGCGCGACGATGGCGGCGCGAACGGCAAGGCCAAAGCACCGCCTGCGACGGGTGGCGCGAACACAGGAGCAGGGACGGGAGCGGCGGCGACCACGGCCACGCAAGCGGCGGTGCCAACCTCCGTTTTGCAGCAGACAAAGTGGAAAACCCCGCCCCCTACGGCATCCCAAGCGACAGAAACCGAGTCCTCGTCCCGAGGAGGGGACGCAGGTGCGACCAGCAATAAAGGAAGTAGTGCCAGTGCTGGCGCTGCTGGTAATGCGGGTAATGCTGACGATGCTGCTGCTGCCGCCGCAGCAGATCAAGACGATGCTACCGAGAAAAAAAAGAAAAAGAAAAAGAAGAAAAAAATCAAGGCCAAATCTACCGCGACAACCACAACCACGACCGCGACAAAGAACCCAATGAGCTCTTCCGTCCAAGATGACAGCAACGCTGATGAGGCAAAAGGCGAGGCCTTGCGCACCTCAGCGCAGCTGCCATCGCCAGGACCCGTAGAACCTTCGTCGGCGTCGCCTGCGTTTCCACTGTCACCACCCGCGGCACCACGAACTCCTGTCATTACTCCACCAACCTTGCAGTCAGGCCCACATGCCCACCTCACATCGCCAAGTCGGGAGAGCGGTCTCTTTGGTGCGCTGCCAAAGGCTGGGATGTCGCGAACGCCGCCGCCACCCTCGATGCAGCACGAAGAAATCTTGAGCCCACTTCTCAAGCGCGCGGCATCAGAGATTCACGAAACTGATCCTCACAAAACACTGAGTCAAGCCCTCCCGGTGCTACCTCTCCATCGCGCCGTGTCGCTCATGGCGGGAAATCAAGACAACGCTGCAGGGCCCACAATGCCTGGCGCTCTTCCTAGCACGATTGTGGAAGTAGGGGACCTCAATTCAGGCGCGCAAGTTCGCTCTTTGAGTTTGGATAATATTCGCTCCGAACTCAAGGTGGATACCATGCTAGGGGCCACCAGTGAGACCGGCTTGACGTCGCCCATGGCAAGTCCCCAAAGCAAAGGCGAGGCCAATATTCGCGAAGGTCCTACTGAGGCGCCGTCTGCACAAACTTTGTCGTCCGCAACCTCGGCTGCTCCTGGAAGCTTAACGGGCAAGTCAGGAGTATCAGCGACGCAGAGAAAATTGGTTGAAAGCACTGCGACCATTGCTGCTGGATCTCAGTTTGCGCCCTTGGCTACGCCTGCTTCGGCGTCAAACTCGGCATCTGCAGCAAGTGCAGCAACGATGCCGCCTGCTTCGGCCTCGTCGATTCCAAGCCAGGAGGAATTGGGAGATAAAATCCCAAACCCCAAAGCCGCGCCAGTGCCGGTCGGTACCGCCGGCTCAATGTCGTCACAGCCCTCGGCAATAGCGCAGCAGCAACAACAACAAACAGCCGACGGCGGCGGCGAAGAAGAGGACATCAGTGCAAAGTCGAGCAGCTCCTCCTCCAAGGGTATCGATCGGCGCAGCGAGCAAACCATCGAAAACGCGATTCTCACGAGCCATACGCATACCGACTACAAATCAGACCTTGTCCTCAATTTGGATCACTTTCGAGGTCTCAAGGTCGGCGACTACGTGGAAATTTATCACCCAGAGGAGGTCGACACCAAACGCAAACTCCTGCAGCAAGTGACGCAAGTCGAAACGCGCGGAAGTTTCACAGTGAGTCTGCTCAAGTCAATCACCACGAACCCCGCCTTCAACTTGCATACTTTCCAGCCTATTGTGGTGTCCAAGGTGGACGCGAAACGCTATGACCTCTGCTACATCGAGATCAGCTTCAAGGACCAGTACGTGTCGCAAGGCGAGTTTTGGCGCTTCCGCGCGGCCATGCAAGGACGCTGCTGCTACATTGGCCAAAAGCTGTCTGTGAACGGGCATAATGTCTCGGTCGACGAGATGCTAGAGCGGGGCAATAGGCCCGTCGCCTGCGGCATTGTTCGGGAGTCAACAAAGTTCATCTTCCGCTCGTGCTCTGCGCGTATCTTTTGGCTTGTGCAAATGAGCAAGGAAATGTGGAACTTTACCGAAGATGGCGAACTGTACTTTGAACGATTCCTCAATCGCTTTGTAACACAGGTCCTCGAGAAATGGACGGCAAAATCGGTCACGCACAGGCTGACCGTACTGTATTTTACTCGTACTTATTTCGACATCAAGCCTCCGGAGGGAACGTCCGCGGTCCGCATGGACTACGATGGGCGCTACTACACTGACCTGTATCACACGGTCGTAGAAAATGAGACGCGGCAAGATTGGATGTCCTTAAAATCGCTCCTCAAGATAGAGTTCCTCAAATTCCCTCGCATGAGCAAGTGGAACGGCCCGCCCCAATGTTTTGCGAGAAAAAAATCTGCCCTCGGCCGCTCCGCGCATCGGCGTCCCCCGCCTCATCAGCATGTCGCGGGTTCGGTGTCTGCAGACAACTCTTTCGGTGAGGGGCAACGCACGAGAGGCTCTGCGAGCGCTGCCCCAGATGCCGCCACTCGTAACTTTAGTGCGAGCACATCTGCGCACCAAGGTTTTTCTTCCTCGTTATTCCATGGAAGAAGTCAGTTCGAGAAGGACAAGAGCGGCGGGAATCGTCATGACGACAACGACGATGACGAACATTACAAAGACTCTGTATCCGCCAATAAAGAGGGCAATGACGAGTCAGGTGTGGACGACGAGAGCGCCGACGAAGATGAGAATGAGAACGACTCGTTTCACAGCTCCAGCAACAGTGATGAAGATGACAGTGACAACGATGATGACGATGATAATGACGGTGCCATGTCTGGGGTCGGAGAACTCATAGCGCCGCATTTGCCCTCATTCAGCCCTGAAATGACATATGCGGGGCGCAATGCACGACACCCTCGTTTCCGGAACTCACCGGAAATGTCTCGTTCGATTTCGCTCGATGCGATGCATCTGCCCTTGCAAAGGTCCTTCAGTCACGACAATGCACCCGGGTCATCTAGCAAATATGCGCCGCGAAGACGATCTCGAGTGTCAATTGGGAATAGCACCAGCGGCGTCAGCGGCAGCAGAATCAACAGCAATCGGAAAAGGGTTGCCTTTGGGCTCCCTGGCACAGCGCAGGAAGGCAACTGTCTCGAGGCCATCAATCTTTGTCTCAATATTCTCGACAAGCACTTTATGGATCGTGACCTCATGCGCACAGGTCAGGCCATGGTGCTGGTCACAGCGGGCAGTGGCGTATTTGAGGTCGATCGTGACCTCACTACGATCACAAAGCGGCGTATGATGGACAACGCTATTGGTTGCGACTTTGTCAGTTTGTCGCGCGCCCCACTTCACGTTGCACCCCTCTTCATTTACAAACCTTCTCTTGATGGTCCGATGCTTGACATACTCGATCGTCCGCATCCTTTCGCAGCCACAACGCAGTATTACGTTGCAGGTTCTCCAAATATCCCGGTTGTAGTTTCAGACGACGATGAGAAGAAAAAGAAGAAACCCATAATACTCCCCGTGTATAATATCCCGCACTGGGTCCACCTGAGCTTTCCGTTTCACAAGACAAGTGTGCGTCCCGTTGGCGGACCTGACGTCCCCCTCGAGGAGCTGGGCACATCCGACACTGTGTTCGCCAAGCTGCAACTCATGACAATGGGCTCGTTCTCATGGGGCGAGCAATTCGAACCGCTTCCCGATAACCGCATGTTTGACCTCACGGACTCGGACCGCAGCAACATGCCAATTGCCCTCGTCAATCACCTCAAGGACTTTCCTCGACATCAACTCCTTCTTGCACCGCGCCGAAAGGACATGAAGCCATGGTTTCCGCTCGTCGCTGAACAGGGCGGCCTTTCTTCCGTCGAAGCGCGCTCCTCTTCACTCGCCAGCTCATCGCTTCCCCCATCTCCTACGCTGACAGGAACCAACGTGACGTTAGGAACTTCCCGACAGTCGCACATGTACGTGCCTCAGCGAGGCTCGCCAAGTCTCCAGGCGATCTATATCGGGGATTCGCTTCGCCGAATGTCGTCGGAAGGTCATCATCACAGTCCAATGCCTCTTATTAGTCTATCCGAGTCTGCGCACGCATCGCAGCATCAGCAAAGTCGATACGAGCAATCGAGAAATGACCAAAGCTCCGAACGGTACATTAGAATGGCCCAAGCGGCCAAGGAACACGACGCGGCTGTCTTTCAGCGCCCGGCAAGGCCACAGCGCCTGCACGCTACCTCGATGGACTCTGCAAGCGTTTCCGTACGCAACAATAAGATGGGCATGATTCGATCTTCGAGCCATGCGACATTTTCTACGGCCAAGGCAAATGCTAGCTTTACACTCGCGCCTTCTGCTAGTGGCGCCGGCGGAAGCAGCTCCGCAATCACCAGCATGATGAATATGCGCTCTGGTACCCGCTCTCCGAGGTTGCGCCGTGTTGGCGACTCAGGCGAGGAGACCTCTGCGCGGTCTCCGCGTGAGGATTCTCCGATGTCCAAGCCTGCTTCACCGTCACAGCTCACGCCATCCACAATTGAGCCGAGCACGAGCCATCATAGCACAATGAGTGTCAGCAGTAGTTTGGACAATCGAGGAGGTAAGATGATGCGAGTCTCCTCGTCGTTTACGGGTACTGGGGGGAGGGTCATTAATCGCTCAAATGCAAGCCGCAAGATGATGCACCATGACTCGCGGTCCAAAGTGACGTGGGCTGGAACGTCGCCCGATCGTTCGCCAGGACTACAAATGACCTCGCAGCATGTGCCGACCGGGTCACCGGAGCGCACGAGTATCATCCGTGCTGCCCTTCTTGCTGGGTCAAACGGAAGCGTTGGGGGCCCTCCTGGAAGTGGCAGCGGAAGCGCAGGCTTGGATGGAGGTCACCTGAGTCGTGTGTGGTCGCGCGCCGCAATGGCCAAGATGGGGCGACAAAGCAGCATGCAGTCATCATCGGGTCCATCCAGTGCGACAAGCCCTGTGTCGTTGGCGCCGCCGCCTAACGCAGCGATTAATCCTTTCGACTGGAGCATCTTCACGAGTGAGCTGTATCAGGAGCGCCTCACGCACAATCGACGGCGATGGAGTCATCTTTTTCCCACGGGCCGTTTTGACGACGAAAGCCACGGCGTGCGCGTAGAGGACTATGAAGAAGAGTCCTCCTCGTCTGACGAAGACGATGATGGAGCCTCGCGTAGCGGCAGCGGCAAGCAGACAAAAGACGAGGTCACGCCATTGACGATTGAGTCGTTTCGCTTGAACTGGAAATCGTTGCAATCGCCCGGTATCCTGCCTCTGACCACAGACTATGTGCCGGATCCATCAGAGTTTCGAAAATATAAGCTTAATTCGTACACCCTAACGATGGCAGAAATCAGCAACTCGGGTTACGAAACGTACGAGGATCTCATCACGGAGATGGTGTGTCAGCGTCTTTCTCAGGATTTTCAACTTTTAGTGGTCAACAGTAGCAACAACAACAACAACAACAACAACAATAACAGCAACAACGATAACAACAGCAGAGATGAGGACGAGGAAATGAGCGTGCCAGAAAATGCTGATTCGGACAACATGAGATACACGCTCACCATGGGCCACGAGATACATGAGCTCTGGTACACGGCCAACGCGCGCGAGGTTCGTGTTTTCAGATACATTAACAAAAACTTTGATCAAAACAAGTCGGACGAGAAAATGGAGGACAGGAAGCATCAAGATAACCAAGATCCTCCCATCCCGGAGTGGTCGTATGAGTACTTGCTTTACGACAGCTCTGAAGGCAGCGCACAACTCATGAAGCTCAAGTTCAAGGCCAGCGGCGCAGTTTTCTCATGGAATAAGTGCGACAACCTCTTGTGTGGTTACCAAGATGACCGTGTTACCTCGCAAAAGCGTTACCGGCGCATTATGTTGAGCGCGCTGCCCAAGGCGCCGAAAAAGGGCGGTGTCTCGCCTACCGGAAAGCTCGGAATCGCATCTACGCCTCCGACCTCGACTGTGACGCCAGTGTCGGCAACGTCTTCCACAGCCAAAGGTGTGGTCGAAGGCGCGTCCAACAAGCTACCGGTCGTGCCTCCCCCAACGGTCGTAGGCCCCAAGTCGGTGACCTCGGCCACCCCCATGGAGTCAACGAGCGCCCCGCTGACTCGTGTTTCCTTGCAGAGCGAGTTGGCAAAAATCCCGGGCCTTCAAGGGAAGCCGAATGCCTTGGACGCCTTGCGTGCTTCCGAGGCCACAACGGGGGTAACTCGCCTTGCTGAGGACGAGGTCTTGGATCCGGCCACCTCGGATACATCTCGACATATTCGTGTTGCCTCGGAAGACCTCGCATCAACGTCAACGGCCGAAAAAGGGCCACGTCTGAGTCGCATGAGACGTCACGGTTCTGCAGTCCATACCTCGTCTACGAGCCCGGGCAATCATCTTGCGTCCACTGTGGGCCCGCCTCCCACGAATCTCGCAGGGTGGGAGCCTAGGGTACTTTCTGAGAGCGAAGAGACCGCTACGATCAACGGTTTCAAAAAGTTGTGTGAGTGGCTGAATCTCAAAACGAAAAAGGGGGAAAGAGTCGAGGTCAAGGTTCGGCGCAGGTATACGCGCGTGCCCGCGCAACAACAAGGAGACGCGTCCGATGATCACAGTCCAAAAGAACGTCAAAAGGCGGAGGACATGGATCTCTTGATCGACGATAGCGCACTCGAGCCTTTTAGCTGCAAGGGCGTCGAAGTGCGAGTTGAGCTGCCCAAAAAGTCAGATCGATACGAGTGGCTTGTCCTCGAGTACGACCCGATCTTTTCTCCGTATCAGACGTACCACATTGTGATTCAGTGGATGGTAGCTGGTGGTACGGCGGTGCAGCAGTTTTCAAATTCACTTCAGCGTAAAGCCAAGCTCTTTGGTGTCACGCTGCAGCAAATTCCGGAGTATTGCCGATCGACGGCCGAAGTTGGCTCTCGACGCGTTTTGCACCCTTTCGTACTTCCCAAGACCGTCACCTTCCCCGGAACCCCGTTGGCTACGAACGTTTCTCTGTTACGGACACTGACAGCGTCTATCAAGTCGCGGCTGGACTACGCGAGCGACTCGGTCTTTGTTGTGAAAAAGACGCAATGGCCGACGCTGGTACACCGCAACGGGTACGCCTTTCTGCATTTTAGCGATGATGGTATTGACTTTTTGCAGAACCGTCTCTTGGCCACATCGACGCAGGAGACAGGAGTGTACAAAGCAACTCTTCAAGCCTTTCGGGACGTTCGTGAATTTGCGCAGCGTATCCACATGTGCCACAGCATTGTCAAGGATCTCGCAGACGACCTATTTGGTTCCCTTGAATCGACTTAATCTGGCGCGAAAAGACAGAATATAGCTTACAGAGTGAAATGCTGGCCGCTATCCGCACCTTGGCGTGCGCCCTGCTTGTTATGTATGTGACCGTGACCACCTTGGCTGTGTAATGTATGTTTGTGGTGCGCGTGAGTGTGCCCATGGTTGTGTGCATGCCCGTGATGGGCATGATTGTGATGCTCCTGTTCTCGTTGCTGCGAATGTCCATGCCCATGTCCATGGTCTCCATCGTGGTTATGATGGCCATGGTGATGGTGATGATTGTGGTGTTGGAGATGACCTATGCGCTGCGCTAGCGCATGTTTGGTATCGGGCGTGAGAAACTGCTCAGTTATACGAGTAAGCTCGTCTGTTTCGGGACTCCAGAACACAGGAATGCTCCGTTGCCGCTGCGATTCTACCAAGGTGTAATAGGTGCCCTTGTGGTAAACCTGAATCGTGCTGTGTCGCAAGTTGGGTATACTCGCGCGCAGGAGGTCCTCGACAGGACGTAAGACTTGCTGCGTTTCCCAGCTGTCCTCGATGATGACGTGAAGTGAGACGACCACGAAACTTGCGCTCTGCATCCAGAGCTTGGGTTCCCGAATCGAGCTGACGCCATCGAGGAGGAGGATCTCGTTGAGAGTCTTCTTGAAGCTGGCCGCGACTCGCGGCGGCACCGAAAGAAGGAGCGTCGAAGCCGTCGACTTTAAAAGCGGATAAACGCTGCTTAAGATAAGCAGCGATATAAGCAATGAACAAATCGGGTCCGCCACGAACCAGCCGCGATACTCAATGAGGATGGAGGAAATGATGACGCCGAGGCTACCCAGCGCATCCGCAAGTATATGAAGAAAAACCCCATGCATGTTTTCATTTCCGTGGTGTGCGTGGCTGTGACCGCCGCCGTGTGAGTGGCCATGGCCGCCACACGAGTCGTCGCCAAGATGCGAGTGCCCATGAAAAAACACAAGGCCTACAAGGTTCACCAGAAAACCTAGAATAGACGTGGTAAGCAGTCCCGAAGTGCCGAGCTCTGGAGGGTCCGAGATGCGCTCCAGAGACTCGGTCATGATGAAGATCGCAATGAAAACGAGAAAAACCCCATTTACAAAAGCACAAAGCGTCTCGAAGCGGGCATAGCCATATGTGTAAAAGTGATCGGGGTTCCACCGCGAGACGAATGAAGCAAAGAGACCAATGAAGAGCGCCATGCAGTCAAATAGCATATGACCGGCATCCGAGATGAGACCAAGCGAATTACTCCAGAGGCCGACGAGGATTTCTACAAACATGAAAGCCAAGTTGAGCAAAAGAAAGAGAACGATGCGTCTAGAATCTGGCGAGCCCATGGCGTGCCGCCAGAGTCGTCTAGAACCGTCTGCAAGACCAGTCAGAGATAAAAGAGACTTCCCACCTTTTTGCGAGAGATGACGTGGCCAAGGAGCAAAAAAACTAAAGTTTTCCCGCACGCTGGCAGAATCGTCATTGAGAATAAACTGGGCGAGGCGACGCAGAGGGTCACCCAAGATGGCAGCCTCGAGCGCTCCCTCTCCGGCGCCAGACCATGTGTGCGGGTCGCCTGCAGTCGTTGGCAAGAGCGAGTCTGATGAAGCGCCAATGCTGCGGTGCGAGTCCTCTTTCAAGCTGACAAGGGCGCAGATGGACGCAACACCTTCAAGAATGCTTGGGAAATGTCCGAGGAGCGCAGACGTGGCTACTCCAGCCGTGAGTGAAATGGGCCCCATCAACGGTGCGCCCGTATACACGGCCTCGGCGTAAAAGTTGAGGACGAGCGCGAGGCAGGCGGCTCCCGCAGCGAAAAGGAGCGTTCGAAAAGACATGACGCTATAGTCGTAGTCCGCGCCGACGAGCGCCTCCCCGAGAATGTCCAAGATCACGAGTGGCATGAGGAGAGCTGTCGCCGCGCATAGCGACAAGGCGTGGAGCTTTTTGGGGCCGCCAATATCGCGCGCAATCTTGTGGGAGAACCGCGTCCACACGGCTCGCATCAGCGAGCTCGCGAGCAAGATCACGACGCCTCCGAAGAATTGCTCTCCGTCGTAGCTGAGGAGGAGAAAGGCCACAACGTACAGAAGCTCGCCACTTGCTAGACGGGCAAATATTGTCTTTGCGGGCCCATTTTGTTTGCGCTTTGCAAGGACAGCAAGCACACCCGTGACACAGACATGCGAGTGTTCGAGGATGAGAGTGCGCACGAGTCCACATGCTTGAAGACCTTTGGCCCACAACACCCATGAGGTGCCAAAAAGGAAGCCATTGATGACAATTCGAGCCCACTCCTGATGGGGAATCTGGCTCGCTGCTTGCCAAGGCTTTTGCAGCATGCATACAACAATAGCCGCAACAAAAAGGGTCAGAAACCCAAAGACCACAACAGGAAGTCCGTGCGCATCTGACGTAAGAAGTTCTCCACAGAGGCCGACGCCCAGGGCTCGAAGGCTCTTGGCTGCAAAGAGCTTCGCCTGAGCCTGCGCGTCGGAGACGCTTTTGCGTCGGCCCAACATTGGAGGTCGGGATCTTTTCAAGCCACTGTCTACCCTCATTCGCGAGGGAACCCCACGCGATGAGTTTCTTCTTTCCCCAGACGCTGGCCACGACCCCCTAGGTGCCGCGTTTGCGGCTGCCGAAATAGATCCAGGCATCGCTCCCCACGTCATTGTTCCCGACTGCGCATTGGCGTCACCTAGCATCATCGCGGCGCCCGTTGTCGACATGGACGACGTCGACATGGACGTTGACGTTGGCGTTGTCATCGACGGCCCTGCAGTCGTCGCGCTCCTCGTCGCTCCCGTCGACGCGGACATGACCGGGCGCTGCTACGCCGGCGATTGCGTGCTCGCCGTTGCTCCTCGGCACGACGAACCTCCTGCGAGACGCTGCGAAGGAGACTCCGACGAGCCGGCTTCGCGCCCGTCGCGCCTCCGCTCGGCTCCGCGTTTTTCCTCCCCGCGCAGCCGGCCAGGGCAGGCGGGCGGCGGCCACGTGGTTTTCCGCGCGCGAGGTTTTTGCAAGGGGGCTCTGCTTTGCTTGCTTTGCCTTGCCTTTTGCCTTGCCTTGCTTTCTTGCCTTTCTTTGCCTTGCCTGAACCTAGAGGTTCAAGCACGAGGCCGCCGAGCAGCAAAGCAAAACGCTCCTCGCGCCAAGCCCGCCGAGGCTCGCGCGCCGCAGGCTCTGCGGGGCCGGCCACTCCGCCGCGCGGTGGCGCGCGCCATGGCGGCGGCGCCCAACCCATGCCTCTGCAGACTTCCGACGGGAGCGCCGCCGCCGCTGATGGAGATACAACAGATGGTGCAGGGGATGGCGGTGCCAGGGACCGCGCGCGAAGGAAGCGCAGCGATGGGCCTGGTGAAGAAGACCTGGGCCAGCGGGACGAGGAGGTCGTCGTAGTTGGCGAGCTCTCGCGGGGCGCTGACGAGGTGACTGCTGCTGCAGCCGTCGGCAGCGCCTCGGAGGAGGACGGCGTCCGGGCAGATCTGCGTCCAGATGCAGGACTCGCGCTAGACGGCGTGTTGCCCAAGATGGTCATTCTGGACCTTGATCATACCGTGTGGCCCACAACGTTGCTCGTACGCAAGAGGCCTCCATTTACGGCGATTCCTGGACGCACCGGGGCTTGCAAGTGCGTAGACGCAGATGGCGACGAGGACGAGCTGGTCATCTATCCTGGGGTCATGCCCATGCTCAACGCACTGCAGCAAAGGGGCGTCAGACTTGCGATTGCGAGCAGCTCCCCGAGCATTCAGCGTGCAGAAGAAGCTCTTCGAGCGCTGGGTCTTTTTGGCGCCTTCAAAACGGACTCTATTTGTGTTTTCGCTGGCAACAAGGAGCCTCATTTGCGGCGTTTGCTCAGCAGGAATCGGGGAGTTGCACCCGGTGATGCTCTGTTCT
The DNA here is from genome assembly GCA_000818945.1 of Schizochytrium sp. CCTCC M209059. Lineage (NCBI taxonomy): Eukaryota > Bigyra > Thraustochytrida > Thraustochytriidae > Schizochytrium > Schizochytrium sp. CCTCC M209059. Next base: position 290,338 of record KN805407.1, read on the forward strand.
TCGATGATCTCGAGCCAAATATTCAGACTGCGCGAAGACTTGGAATCGCTGCTCATCGCGTAGACCGCAAAGAGGGATTTAGTCCACGCGCATGGCGTGCCGCGCTGCGTGTTTGGCGCAGCACACGTTCAGAGTCGCGATCCTTTTGTGCATTTTTCAAGCCTGTAAAAGGAAAGCAGAAGCGGCCCGATGACCTGGCAGCAACGCATACGTCAAAGGAGGAGCAGAGGAAGAGGCAACGCCGCGAGGAAAGGTAATACTTGCACTCCCCTGGCGATTATCCTCTCGCTGCGTTCTCAATTTACCCGCTACTGCTGTCCTGCTGTCCTGCTCTCGAGCATCAGAGGACTAATTGTTCAATTTATTTACGGTGTGGCATCAGCGCACGTCATTGTCTCCATTTACTTCTCAAAAGAATCAGTCGATCCAATAAGTGCGTCGCGATGACGGAAGACAAACGATGAGAGTCAGAGAATCAGAGAATCAGAGCGCCGTGCTTGTTGCGCGGGATTTTCCCTTTTCTTCAAAAAATCAGAACCCAAGCGCGCCAAGTTCTTTCAAGAAAGTTCAAAAAAGACCATGATCTTTCTTTTCGCGAATACGCACAAAGCTCGGCAGCTTTGCGAACTCGGCCTTGTCCATCTTGAAGAGTTGCCGAAAGGTCTCGTCATGAAGGCGCATCTCGCGGTTCGCTGGGTCGACACCCGAAGGCCAGGCAGCTCCCGTACGTAGCGCTTCGAGAGGAAAGTTGCCTTGTTCATCCGGCTCAATATCCGCGCACGGTTCGAGCTCAATGACCTGGCCCGAGCGTAGGCGGGCGACCTCGGCCTTGGACTCGAGGAAGTCGACAAGCTCTGCCTCAAATTTTTCGTAGCGCGCATCTCCGAGTGCCGCGCGCAGCTCCTCTGGTCCGTGGCGTTCGCGGAGCAGTGCAAAGTTTCGCCATATTGCTCGCACGCACGCCTCCTCCAGGGCCGTCCGGTGCGTGAACCGCGCGAGCTCTAGGATGTCCAAAACTTCGCGCGACCTCGTTGCCGCACGCGAGCGCAGGGCCTCTTCGCAGAGTTGCAGCAGCGACGCGGGTTCTTGGACGCTCGGCGCCCGCGGCTCCTCTTTCGTCCGCACCATGCTCGCTTTACTTGGGTCAAGCAAGTTCAAGCAAGTTCAAGTTTTGTCCGAAGTCCTCGAGAAGAGGCAGCTTTCCATGTAATACTACTACTATACGTACTATGATCATACTGCCGAGTCCGTCCGGGCCACCTTTGGCACCAGGTGGGAACCCTGGGGGACCATTGCATGGCAAAAAGAGTCTCTCCGCCTTCGCAGGCGAAGCCCCTATCGTTCGTCTTGTGTAAAAGCAACATTTGTCAACCTCCGCATCGCTCGTGCTCATTTATTCATGTATGTAGGAGACGCGTCGCACGGAATCGAATGAGTTGGTTTGGTTGCTCATCATGCTAGGCCTGCTCCTACGTTTGTGTTCTTCCTCAGCTCTCACGGATGCGCATGGCGGTCTGCCAGTTGAATAGCGCTGGCCGATGAACGTGGTTGTGATGTTGGCCTCGAGCGAGCCGCCGTCGGAGATAGAGATCATTGCGATCTGGCTGAGCGACAAACGAGTTTTCGTGCTTCTAATTGGTGAGCTTCTCGCACAGACAGACAGACACAAGACGTGACGTGCCAGGGCTCCTCCACGAGCACCCCGTTGCGGCAGCGCTGGCAAACGAGACGAGACTGACGCGAGCAAGGGCTCGAGGACTCGTGTGCGTGCGTGGGTGCGTGCGTGCGTGGGCGGGCGAGCAAGGCTTGTCCGCGTGGTCGAGCGGAGAAGAAAAGAAAAGCAAGCAAAGAGTAGGGAAGAGAAGAGAAGATAAAGATGGCGCTCTCGGGCGCGGGACGCCTGGGCGTGGCCGTCCGAGAGGCGCTGCGCGCTCTGCGAGACCCATACCTGGGCGGAGAGTCTGTGGCGGCGGTAGCAGAAGCCACGGGCGACGCTGCGCTGCGCGAGATGCGTGGCAAAATGATGCGTCACGAAACCGGCCGAAGGATCCTGCGTGAGCGACCTGTTCTTGAGCAGCGCGCGGTTGACTTTGCACGCCTCGAAAAGCTGCCTGCAGATACCGTCGGCGGCGCCTTTGCAGCGTACTTGAATATGCACGGTTTTGAGTTTGGTACGCGCCCTCAGGTGCGCTACGTCGAAGACCCAGAGCTTGCGTACATCATGCAGCGCTACCGAGATACCCACGATCTCCTGCACGCCATCTGCGGCGTGCCCGTGAGCGTCAGCGGCGAGGTCGCACTCAAGTGGTTCGAAATGGTACAAACTGGGCTGCCCATGGCCGCGCTGGCCGCTTTTGCTGGGGGTCTCCGCGCAGAGCCCAGCATGCGCAGCTCTCTTTTGCGTGGCGGGCCATTGCACAGCCTCTTGGGAAATGGACCGCCTTCTGAGCTTAGCGCATACGTCATGTGGTGTGTACAAATGGCCAAGCGCTCGGATTTCTTTCTTAACATTTACTTTGAAGAATGCTGGGAAGAACCGCTTCCCGAAATGCGCAAGCGTGTGGGTCTTCGCGCCCTACCTGAGTCGCTTGCTAGTCTTGACGCCTCGTGGGAGCCGTCACGAGTTCCACTCATGCGCAAGCATTACGAAATGGCTCTTCAGGCCCTTGGACCCGGGCTTTCCGAGGCCGAGCGTGCACGTCGCTCGCCATTCGAGACCTATCTCGAGGCGCTCGATGCTCAGGCGGCTCAGCGGGTAAAGGAGGGGACCTCCGGAAAGCCGGTTTCGTCATAGCTAGACACGATGGGGAGAGAGCTGGCTGGCTGTCGCGACGTGATTAAAATTCCTACTCTTGCAATTTGAAAGAAATGCTTTCCTCTTCCTTTGATGCCAAATCCCAAATCTATAAAAACCTTTTTTCATCATGAGCTTTTATCCGTCAAGCAATTATTTGAGCAATCGTCTCCACCAGTCTCAAGTTTCAAATTCTTTGTAAAATCTGACCTGAAACATACGAAGCAGATCGAAAAAGCACACACAATCCGCGCGGGCAATGAACATTCGAGTAATCTTTCTAGAAAATACCCGGCCTCAAACCTTTTTTAAAACCCGTTGACAGGGGCCAAGAATGACGTGCCCTTATAAAAACGAAAATGCTTTCGGTGAGTTTGGCAAACACAATTCCCTTCATTCGTTCGGGTCAGTCTTGTCTAACACTGTTGGGGCCACAGTATGAAGACTATGGCACAATGGATCCGTTTGCAAGGGCCTCGTCCTCGAAACTAAAGGCATTTCCCGCGCTTCCAAGAGGCACTCGCGGGGACGGCCGCCTATCCCGGAAAAATGGCGATGGGCAAAAGGGCATGGGGGAGATAGCCTCAGGAAAAATAAAGTCTTGGACACGTCTCTTTTTCCGAATCGGAGTTTGCTCCACACCATCCCCGCCAGTCTCGCCACGAACCGAGAGTGGGCTAGTCAAAACGGATAGATATGCAGAGTCCCCCAAACTCCGCAGGTCAGGGACGCGCGGTGTGGATACTTGGGGGCTACTGACGTCTGCGTTGCGCGGACTGAATCCAAATGGGAGCAGCCCAGGCGAAATAGTATGTGTAGAAAGACGATCCGTGCCAGGAAAAGAAACGGCAGTTGCGCTAGCATCGAAAAATCGTGCTGGCATGCATGTGTTGATTGCTGGAGGACGGATCTGCTTCTTTTCGATACGTTCGTTCTTGGCACCATCGGGGTTCTCTTTCTTGGCTGCAAAGCCTTTAAATTCATGATCTGAAAAGGCCTTGTCGTGTGGTGCGGTCGAGAGTGCCTCACTCGGACCCACTGCGCCATTTGCGGTACGTTTGACGGGAACCCCTAGCGATCCTTCGAGCCTGGACTCAGCGCCGCTTGATGCTGTTGCAGATGAAGAGGAGGATGACGATGTCTGCAAGGAGTTTGCTGTGGTAACAGAAACAGAACCTGGCAAGTTTTTTGGCGTTTGCGTTTGCTGCTGCGTTTGTTGCGTTTGCGTTTGTGTTTGCTGCTGCGTTTTGGTCGTTCCGGAGCTCGTGCTGGTGGACCTCCTTCTTCGCGAAGCCTTCTTAGAAGAGGTCCACGACACAGTGTGCGTGCTGGCGTAGGGAGACTGCATTTGTCCCAAGTAGCTCGGCGTAGCGTGACCTCCATGTTGCGGCTGGCAAGATGATATTGAGGGCCCCGAATAGTGGTGCTGGACACAGGATGACACCGTTGGCGGGCCACCCCAGCTCAGGTACGGACTTGTACCTGGTGAATGTACCCCAGCATATCCATTTGATTGAAAACCGTACATGCGATTAGGTGGCATTGGCATCGGAGCGTACTGCTGTGGAGAAAGAAGTGGAGGGTGTTGCGGCAAATGAAGCGGCGCTCCAGAACCATAGATGTGATGGACGTGAGGAGCGCTAGAGTACGAGTCCGGGATGGAAGCCATTGAGTCGGGCCGTGAAAGCTTTCGTTTTCGCTTACGCAGAGTGGAGTACCAATGGTTCTTGATGGCGTTATCTGTACGCCCAGGCAGTAATTTGGCGATTCTAGCCCACTGATTCCCGAAGGAAGCCTGCGCTTCCAGAAGGGTTTTTTCCTCTGCGCAGGTCCAAGGATCTTTTGAGATCGATGGGTCGAGATGATTCATCCATCGCGTACGGCACTGTTTTCCCGTGCGATTCGCCTCTGGAAGCTGCTGATTCAGCTGCGACGCAATTTGAGACCATTGTTTGCCCGCAGCAGAGTTGCCTACAAGTCTCATGATGACAACGTCTTCAGCCTTGGTCCATGCCCTTCGCTGGAATGACTTGCCATTCTTGCGCCGTAAACTTGACTCCATGATCGATCGTCTGTTGGAAACGTGGCGTCTCTTGAACAATGCTTCCAGGCGCCGTACCAATTCGACCTATGTATTGTCGCTGTAGCGTCAATCCCGCGTCGGCCGCGACAACGTCGGTGGCAGGCGACTGCAGCAGCAACGACAACGACAGTACTTTCGCGCTCGCGCGCGTCCCACTCGTTGACGAACGAACGAACGAACGAACGAACGAACGAACGAAGGACCTCGGGGCGAGAGCGGCCGTCTTTCAAGAAACCCGTTTGCACGAGCACGGTCCGCTCGACACGGAGCCTCGCTCCGGCGGCCTCGCTTCGCCTCGCTTCGCCTCGCCCACTAGCTCGCTTGCCTAGGCCTCTTTTCCGAGACCTCAGCCGATGGCGTTGCTTGGGTCGGGACTTGGGTCAGGGCTCCGGGTCAAGAAATGGGCTCGACCGAGTCGGTTTGCCTCGCTTTTCGGAGTCTGTTTGTTGTCTGCTCTGGAGTGACGCTGCGCGCGAGCTCCTCGTCGCCCCACTCGCTTCACCACCACTACGCTTGCCTTGATAAGTACAAACCCCCGCGTGGGCCGTGGCCGTGGCCTCCACCTGCCTGCCTACCCTGTCTACGTGCCGCCTTGCTCGTTTGCTCGCTTGCCCGCTCGCTCGCTCGCTCGCTCGCTCGTCAGCGGGGACTTCTTCTTCCCTTCGGTTGGCACAGGATCGATCCCTTCCGGGCCGAGCACGGCCTGCCAAGTAGCGTCGCCAGATAGACGAGGGCTACCGCGGGTCGCCTTGCAGTGCGGTCTCGTGCCAGCTCAGAGAGGCAGGCACCCTGCAGCCAGGTCGGGCGGCTCTCGCTCGCCGGCTTTGCTGGGAAGAAGCAGCACGGTCAGCGCGCCAGCTTCCCTTGCCAGGCCTCGCGCAAGCGCTAGCTAGCTAGCTAGCTAGGACCGCGCGTGCGGAAATAAGCAGGCAGGGAGCTCTGCGCAGAGCTCGCCCCGGGTCCCGGTCGCTCGGCGGCGTCCAGGGCCCCCTCCGCGGGCTCTCCGGCGCCGCCGCCGCGGCCGCGGGCCTGCGCAAAGGTGCTGGCCGGTCACCC
>KN805407.1:296424-315862 GCA_000818945.1 Schizochytrium sp. CCTCC M209059
GGGGGGGGGTACGCGAAAAGCGCACACCCTGGTGCGCAGAAGCGGGTGCACACCGTTTTGGCAAGCAAGCTCCCAGGTACGAGAAGGCCGTGCGGCGCGGAGTGGAGGCGCCAGCCGGCCAGGTGATGGATGACGGATGGGACGAGCTGCGAGCATGAGAAGGAGGGACAGAAGGCAAGGGATGGGTTTGCGACTGTCAATGCGTGGCTGAAGCTGCGCACGCAAGACAGCGGAAGCGACGCTGCGTGGGGCTGTGAGCTATGGCGAGCTCAGGCGAGCGAGTCGGAGAAGCAATGGATATGCGCGCGGAAAGCATAGAGACAGTCGATGGCACCACCGTTCTGCTGACAGAAAAAGGGGAACCATGGATACGGCAAGAGGGCGGCAGGAACATGATCAAGGGGTCGGAAAAGTCAAAGGCTACTGCGCAAGCCGACGAGGCCCAACTCGTACGGTATCAAGTTTGCGGATGGACCTCGCAGGACGGCTTGTGTCCGGCCGAAGCCCTAGAAGATTGGAACTCCGATGAAACGAACCAGGACCTCAGAGGCTGGTGCACCGAAAGTTTCTGTGTCTGGCCGCAAGAGATCGAGCTCTCTTTTCCTAGCTGCACCCGGATTGATGATATTGAAATTGTTGCTCACTCGTTTCGAACCCCGCGTAGCATCGATGTCTTTGTGACTGGTTTTCAGACTCAAGGCGGAGCTTATTATATTGGTCGTATGTCTTACGACTCAAACTTACTCCAGGATCACACATTGAATGAGTGCAAGCGCGCTCGTGTCGACGCATATGGGACAGGGCTTATTCTTCGCATTCCAGGATGCTATTCGAACAGACGCAACCTGTTTAACCAGGCAAGTCTTTTGTCTGTGCGCGTTTTCGGTGAATCTGCCACAGACCTACTGTACGAATCGCCTGCACCTCGTCCGCAAATAGACGACGAAACCGAAACAAAATCAGGTACCATGCTTGCGATTGACACAAGCCGTCGTGGTCTTCGCCAGCGGCGGCGATTTGAAGTCATTAAGGACAACATGGACATTAGTGACGAACGCGAACAAGGCTACGACCATGCGCAAATGACCGAGGTTGACAAGGCTCTTTTTTCTCTTGGCATCGCTATGAATGTCATCAATACTACAGCTACGCCTTACCGCATATCCAAGACGACTGCTGACTTTGTTGTGGGTCTCCAGGACCGCGTTGAAAAGCTTCTCTTGCTGGAAGGAGACTGTCTAGCTGGAAAGCTTGACATTTCTCATGAAGAATTGCTCGACGCTGTGTGGCGACTTCAGAGCGCTGTGGACGAGCTACTAGAGCTTGGCACTGCACTTGCTCGTTTCGAGGCGCTCCTTCTCGAAGAACAAGATGGCGGTGATGTTCAAGTTTGCAACAAACTTCGCCTACAAATTGAAAGCGTCGCTTGTGCCGCTACAGAAGATTTTGAAAGTATTCATGGAAACTGTGTCGATCTGGCGCGCGAACCCCCAATGACCGCAAGAAGTATTACTTCTGAGCGAGAACTCCCGCAAGCGGCAGATTCACGTCTCTATGATGTTTCAGAAGAAATCAAGCTCTCAGATGAAGACAAGTCGAGTCCAGTAGAGGCTGAGACAAGAATGAACGACGGCACATTTCGCACTACTAATACACAAAAGAGCGTGACGCAATGTATTGCCGAGAAAGAGGGGGACGAGCAAAAGTCGAACGAGCTAGACTCGTCAATCCCCGTGGACAGACGTTCGGGACCTTTTTCGAAGAAGGAGGATGAGGAGCCATCGCCGAGGCAAGAGGAGGTGAAGCCATATGAAGGTGTAAAGGACGACGTTGAATCCAAGACTGAGCCAGAGCCAGAGCCAGAGCCAGAGCCAGAGCCAGAGCCAATCACCGCTGGATCAGAGGATGATCGCCCAAGTTCTACGGGACGATCGAAAAGTCCGTCTCGAGGACTCATGGGTCGTCTCTGGCCAAGAAGTCCGCGAAGTCCGCGAAGTCCGCGAAGTCCGCGAAGTCCGCGAAGTCCGCGAAGTCCACGAGACAACGAAAGCAGCTCACGGAGCAAAAAGGAGAAGAAGAAAAAGTCGGCACGCAGAAATGATGAAGAGAAAGAGGATGTCGATACAGATGCTCAGCCCAAAATTTTATCACATGAAGTCGATGAACAAAAGGAAGACGAGGACAAAAAGGCTCGTCGAGCAGAGTCATCAGGAGATATCAATGAACAAAAGGAACACGATGCGACTGACGGTGTCGACGGAGAGACGCAAAAAACGTCCGCAGATTTTGATCAGAGCTCTACTTCCAACGAGACGAAAGATGAGTTAACTGAGGACGCCGGCGAAGCGTTGACTTCTCTGGTGGCGTCTGCAAGAGGCGGTACCGGTATCGGAGGCGAGACAGGCGGGCCTGAGTTAAGTCAAGGCGTAGCGGATCCACTTGATGATCGATTGCGCAAGGCCCTCCTTGCGAAAAATATTCCCATACCTGCAGACGTGAAATTTCCCATTATCACAAAGGCGGGATTTGGCCCTCTTGTCCGGCACTGTCTTGATGCTGGGCCGGTGGAACGAACAGCAGCACTCGAGTGTATCACGGAATTGCTTCCAGAGCTCGTCATTTCTCGCATCAATGGGAAGGACATCGTTGCACTGACAAGGCGCATATTGAGAGCCACAGCGGTGCCTCAGGAGCTATATGCTCTCGAAACCTTACTTCGACAATGGTACTTGACAGAGAATGCCAAAGAGGAACCGTTTCACGATGAACTCGTGTATGAAGTTCTTGCGCGAGAATGTTGCACGAGCCCGTCATTGGCGCTTCACGAGTCAACGTATCGTTTCATAGAGTACCTTTGCGACGAAGTTTCCTGGGTTCCGTCGACAAATATTTCACATCGACTCCTCGATGAGCTGCGCACTCGGCCAAAGCCAGACCCACTCGAGGAGAGATATGAGCGAGTACTCGATCTTGTCCATAAGTCTTTCGAAAAGGCCAAAGACGAGGACAATGCTCTTTCCGAGAATGTCTGGCAGCACATCGACGACTTCTTCTCTTCTCCTGTCGGGTCTGCCGAGCCTCACTCTACGTCTGAAAGACGGCGATTCAATGAGGTCCGCGACAAACTTGAAAAGCTTCGGAGCGTCACAAAAACCTTTGAAAACAAGCATGAGGGCCAAGCGTTAGACGAAGAGCAGAAGACCCGCAAGCAAACGATTCCAGGAAAAGAAGAGGAAGGAGAAGAAAAAGAAGAAAAAGAAGATGTCCTGTTGGAAGAGAAGCAAGACCAAGAAGCAAAAGACGGAAGAGACACAGTTTCCGAGATGAGAAAAAGCGATAAAAGAGACGACAAGCCGAAGGTCGAACGCACCAAGTCCAGCGCATGCATCATCTCCTAAATCGCATGCATAACCTATGCAAAAAGTAATGAAAAGCGAAAATTTCTTTGACGTCAGCGAAAACATGAAACCTATATTTGGTTCGTGCAAGTGAAATCAACGTAAAGAGAATTCCACACGCGCACAAAGCGCGAGAGAGGGTAGAGAAGAAAGTTATGAGTTTCGCGCTGTTGCTCGGAGACTCTGTAGAGAGTGCTGTTCTTGTAGGCGCTCCAACGATCAAGCATCAATGTGGTTCAAGTCCAGTTCCACGTTCGAGTAGTTTGGGTCCGCCAGCGACGAATCCGCATATGCGAGCTTCGTGCGGTTTGAGACATTGCGCATGTTTTCGATAGCATGAAAAAAAGAAATGCTCGGATCTTCCTTCGCCAAGGCGGCATTGTTGATATGAGTTTGAACAGAGGAGAAAGCGAAAAGAAAAAAGAAAGTCAAAGTGTATCACAAAATCAATTACATGCCGGGTAGAACAAACAAACGAGTTTCCCCTTTTTCCTCGTTTTTAAAAGTCGAGAGGACGCACACTCATGAACTCTGCAAGGATCTCGTCCGTGACCTTGGCCCTGTCGGCCTGGAACTTGAGAACGATATCTGAGAGCACGTCAACAAGAGCCTGCTTGACCTCGCCAGTCATCATGCGGCCAGAGCCGTACTCCTTGGCAATGTGCTCCAGCTTCTCGTCGTCGTCGAGGAAGAAGCGAAGCCACTGGTACGAGATATCAACCTCCAGGTTGGCTCCATTCTTGCGATGTTCCTCGAGCGTCTCACCGCCGCCAGAAAAGGCGTACTTCATAACCTTTGTCTTGATGATGTCCGGCGTGTCCGTAAGGAAGATGGAGCTCGTCTCGGAACTGGCGCTCATCTTGGTCTGGGCACCCTGGAGTGCGGGGAAAAATTTGGAGTGAATAAGTCCGGGTTTGCGAAAGCCGAGACGAGGGGCGACATCGCGCGTGACGCGAAAGTACGGGTCCTGATCGATGGCGCAGGGAATAAGGCACGGGAGGTCCGTCTGGCCGCGCAAGGGAATAGCAAAGGCACTCGAGAAGGACGGAGCGGCCTGAATAGCCGGGAACGAGTGTTGCCCGATACTCATTGACTCCGTCATGCCAAAGGCGCCCTTGACCTGGTTGAGCGTCACCTTTTTCTGGATACGGAGGACGGTCTCATAGAGATGGCCCATGTAGTCGATGTTGGAGAAAATAAAGGTTTTCTTTGGGTCAAAGCCCACCGCAATGATGTCCTTGGCGTTCTCGTAAGCAAGGTAGTTGGCCTCCTCGAGAGTAAGATCCTTCCAGAGGAACTTTTCATCATCGGTGAGCTGGATGACAAGTGGCACGTCAAAGGCCTCCTGGAGATACTTGGTGAACAGAAACGGAAGAAGGTGGCCAAAATGCAGCGAGCCCGAAGAAGGGCCGCGGCCTGTATACAAATAGAAAGGCTTGCCGGCCTCGTAGCTGTGCATTTGATAGAAATGAATGAATCGACGTCGCGTCAGGTCAGGTCAGTTCAGGTCAGTCTCAGAGAAAACTTTATATGAGAACGCTCGTCTGGCATGTTGTGCTCTCTTGGTTTTACGAAACTTGGTCGCTCGCTTGGGTCAGATAGGAGCGAAAGACTAATTTCAGAATGGTGTCGTCATTGGACTCTCAGCTGAACTATGCTTTTTGTGTAAATCATCACTCCCAAGCGAGAAGAAGCGCTGCTACGCGAGCGACTGCAAATCAACAGTGCGGCGATAACAACAACATCAACGACCAGCCAATTTCAATCTTCATAAAAGCCACCGTGCGCAACAAACACGCCTCGGAGACGAGGAGATTCCTGGGAAGAGGAAATTAAAAGGAAAAACTTACAGGTCAAGCATCTCGCCCAAGTCTCGGTGCGAGAAGAAGATTTTCTTGCGCAGCCAGTGGTGCACCTTTTTACCAGTGACCCTTTCCATGCGGTCGAGGAGGTCGTCATCGATATGGCTCGAGCCAAAGTCCCGAACGAGCTTTTCGTAGTCGACGCCATCATCGCCTGCCTCCACGTCCCACGGGGTGATATTCTGGCTGCTCTCGCCTTCGGCGGGGGCCGCAGCTGCGGCCACGGCGGCGGCGTCCTCGGCCATCGTTCGTTCGTTCGTTCGTTCCTCCGGACGCCTGCTCCTCGCCCCTCGCCTCGCTGTCTCCCCGCGCGCGGACTCGCCCGCGCTCGGACGTCGCCGCGCGGTCCTGGCCTGCGCTGCGCCGCGCTGCGCGTGCCGCGCGCTCGGGTCCGCCGCCCGCCCGCCTGCCTGTCTCGCGCGGGGTCTGGCCAGCTGTCGAAGTTAGTGGTCTGCACAGGCTGTCTGTCTGTCTCTGTCTGTCACCCAGGCGAGTCGCGTCAGGAGGGGCAGCTCGGCTCGCTAGCTACTCACAGCCGCACGATCTTGCATTCCCCGCGTTCCATCCCAGCAGCCACAGCTGCAGCTGGCGCAAAGCTTCCTCTTTTCCCTTTCCTGCCTTTTCTTTCCTTTCCTTTCCTGGAGCGGCGAGCAAGGCTGGCCACTGGATTGGGTGGCGAGCCCGCGGAGAAGGCCGCGAAGCAAGAATGCAAGAACAAGGAATAAATAGCAGGAAGAGAGAAAGAAGGAGGCTGGTTCGCAGTGAGGTGCAAGAAATTCTGCTTATGCTTAAAGGAAATGAACTGGACGCGGCAAGGGTGCTCATTCTGAGTCTGTGTCTGTATCTGTGTCTTGTCGTCTGTGTCTGTGTCTGTTGTGCACGCTTGCTGCTGGACACGATGTCTTGCCAAAAACGCTATAGCCCCATGGCTTTCTTGTTTTATAAAGAAAAAAAACGCTCTTAAAGTTAGTGTGGCTCTGGGACGTGGCCGTCGACGTAAAAGTTGCGCGTCGCAGAAGGAAGTTGCACCTTGGTGCCCTCCATGTACTCGGCAACGAGAACCTGGCAACCAAGACGGGAGCTAAAGAGCGGGAAAACAAATGAGCAAATCATCAGCGATCTGTCAGTTAGTTGTCGGGCGTCGTTGCAGTTGAGAAATGCATCCGCCTGCTTGGAAAGCTAACTTACGTCTCGGTGAGGCCAAAGGCCTGGTCTAACATATCGTCCTCGTCCTCTGTGGGCTCGTTGCCGGCGTCCATGAGGTTCTCAAATATATCATCCTCCAGAATCACATGGCAAGTGGAGCAGCTCGTGCTGCACTCGCATGCGCCCTCCAGAGGGACATCGTTCTTTTGAGCCAGGCGCAAGAGGTTTTGTCCAACCTTGGCCTCCACGGGCACCTCTTCTCCGGTCTTCAGGACAAAGGCAAGATGCACCCTGAGAATAGCGTGTTTTTCATCACGAGCGGACATTCAAAGTACAGCAAGACCATCGGCAGGGATAACAGCGTGCTCACCAGTCGACAAGTAGCCCGATTCGCGTGAGAGCGTGTTAGCGTGGCGTTCTTTTCCTCGTCGCCCTAGGTCGTCGCCACCTGTGACAAGTCGCTCCCTCAGAGCCCGGCGTCGCAGGGGCTTCCGAGCTCCGAGCTCGGCCTCTGCGAAACTTACGTCTTGGCGTTCGGGTCGACGTGGTCGTCGCCGTGCCAGCGCACTTGCCTGCCCACCTCTCTCCGCATCGCCGCCGCGCGCGGCTGCACGCCGCGCGCGGCGTCGGCGCCGGCCAGCGCGCGCATGGCCGTCGTCGTGATCAGGCTCCTGCGCTGCATGCCGCCCCGCTGCATCCGCAGCCCCGCCGCCGCCGCCCGCCGCTTCGCTTTTGCTGCCGCCGTGCTCGCTCGCTCTGCGCACAGGCGGCATGAAGGATGTCATTCTTTCCCGGCATCGATCAGCAGCGGCGGCGCCATCTCCGCCGTCTTCACCATCTCCACGCGGCGGCTTCCTCGCCGCCAGCGACCGCCGCGCCGCGCAGGGAGGGCCGCCACGCCGCGCAGGGAGGGCTGTTGAGCCGAGCCGAGCCGAGCCGCGCCGGCGACGAGCGCATCGACATCGACATCGACATCGACATCGGGGCGCCTTCACGGCTGCCTGCTTACGTACGGATCATCGTCGGCACGGTGGGGAGGGAGGACTGCGATAACAGTACGCCAGGCCAGGCCTAGTGTGCCGGGGTGGACCAGTGACCACTGACGAGCGACGCAGGCCGGGCTCAGGCCGGACGCAAGCGAACTAGGGAACAATTGAACGAATGTAGTGGTGAGGGAGACTTTGCAGTCGAGCGGACCATGGAACTTGCTTCGTGCCAGAAGCTTGTGTGGCCAGCCTACTGACGATCCCGAGGTCGGCTTGGTTGGGAAGGATTGTCCTTCTACTTTACATGTTAGTTCCGGACTCTTGGCATGTAGAAGTGAGCTAGCTGTTGATACGAATGGGGGGGCCCAGTAGGCAAGTGTGAGCAAGTAAGCGGCTTATTGCTCTCCACGATTTCAGCACTGGCTGCTGCTGACAGTGGCGAGTTGTTGCACTTGTGCTGGCAGTAAGTCAGTCAGTCCAGCACGCATCGCAGCAGGAGGGCATATCATCGACCTCTATGCGCTTAGGCGTTGCAATGCAGCTCTCGCACCATTATCATCCAACATATCCGTTGAGCTGCTCCGGGCGGCGGTCACGAGAAGAAGCGCTAAATAAAAAAGTGACCGCTAAAGCTCTCGACTCAGATAAAGAGCGCGCACGCGACCGCGCTGCGCTCCTCTGCGCTGAGCTCACGGCCGCCGGCTCGTCTTCGCGGGAAATAAATTCTTTTGCGCGAGGGGGGCAGGGGCCGTTGCGCAGGTTTGCTTTTGAGCGTATTCTCGCGCCGACAGCGCCACGTCGTGTCGCGTCGCGTCGCACCAAAGCAGGGCAAAAAGAAAAGGTCAGACGAACCACAAGACCATCAACATGACTGACAGCGCCGGCAAAAGCGCGCAGCACATTCTCGTGGGGTCCAAGGTTTGGGTCAAACTCACGGACGAAAGACGGCTTTTCGAGTTTGCCGAGGTCACGCACATCAGCGATGCATGCGAGTACTCCGTGACCACGCTCCGTGGTCAGCAGCTCAAGGTGGCGGCAGAAATGCTAACACCGACACATGCCCAAGTCGTCGATCCTGTCGAGGACCTTTTGCACCTGAGCGATTTCAGCGAAGAGTCGCTGTTGCACAGTCTGCGCGAGCGCTACGAGCAGGACAAGTTCTACTCCATGGTCGGTCCCATTCTCGTGTCCATTAATCCGTACAAATGGTGCGATATCTACTCGCAAAGTGACATGGCTTCTTACCGAGGCAAGCGCAAGGCGCAAGTCAAACCACACGTATTTTTGACGGCAGAAAATGCATATCGAGCTGCCGTGGAGGGAAACGGCGACGGCAGCGCCACCGCCAAGCCCGGCGCAAGCCAAGCCATCATCATTAGTGGAGAAAGTGGCGCTGGCAAGACGGAGGCCACCAAGATCATTATGAAATACCTGTCGAGTGCAGGGCGCCAATTTTGTGAAACAAAGAGCACGGATGGCAAGGCGGCACCTCCAGGGCTTGAACAGCGCGTGCTCGATTCGAATCCTCTGCTCGAAGCTTTTGGCAATGCTAAAACGGTGCGCAACGACAACTCGTCACGATTCGGAAAGTTTATAGAGATCGAAATCGACGAGTCGGGCCTCATCAAAGGTGCCAAAGTACTCAACTATCTGCTCGAGAAAAGCCGCATCATTGGTCAGGGCGAGGGTGAGCGCAATTACCACATTTTTTACCAGCTGCTTCGGGGCGGGTCTGCCGAGCTCTTGAACAAAATTGGACTCTCCGACCTTCCCGAGCATGAAATTGTCTACATTGCCGAGGGTGTAGGCTTGGCCTTGCAGGAAACCAACGATGCCACCAAATTTGCCCGCACGGTGCACTGCATGGAGACTGTTGGCGTTTCGGAGGTGGAACGAAATGCCGTCTTTCAGACTCTGGCGGCCGTCCTTCTCCTTGGCCAGATCGCCATACACGACTCGCGTCTCGAGCAGCAGGAAGGTTCTCGGTGCGAGCCCGACGAGCTCGCCGCCGCTGCCAAAGCGCTTGGTCTCGAGGAAACAGAGCTGGAAATGGCCCTTTGCACCAACGTCGTCACCGTTGGCGGCGAGACGATCCACACGCCCGTCAAAGCGACCACCGCGCGAGGCAAGCGCGACGCTCTGGCGAAGGCGCTCTACGCGCTATTATTTCGCTGGCTCATTCAGCGCGTCAACACGAGCCTTGCGGGGCATGCTATGAACGCAGTGGGGAGTCGACAGCAGGCTGTTCTGCGCCGCTCCGCCTCGCTCGACTCGACAGCAACCATCGACTCGCTATGTTCCCCCGGAACGGGCCGTTCGATTGGAATTCTCGACATTTACGGCTTCGAGGTCTTTGAAACGAATTCTTTCGAGCAATTCGCAATCAACTTCGCCAATGAACGCCTGCAGCGCCACTTTAACAAACACATCTTCGAGGTCGAACAGGAAGAGTATGCCTGCGAGGGTATCGACTGGTCGCGCATTGAGTTCAATGACAATAAGGCTTGTTTGGACCTCATCGAGACCTCGAATGTGTCTCTGCTTAGTCTGCTCGACGAGGAATGTCTTATGCCGCGCGGTTCCGACCAGAGCTTGCTGCGCAAACTGCACACGAATCACAAGGGCATCCATCCTCATTATGTCTTTCCTCGCTTTGGCAATGATGCTTGCTTTGGCGTTGCCCACTACGCTGGTTCGGTGCAATACACTGTCGACGGCTTTCTGCAAAAAAACAATGACTCCCTTTCGGAAAGTCTTGCCGCGGTGATGAGAGGTTCCTCCGAGATGTGGTTCCAGAATCTTTTTGGAGGCGCTCGCGACGCCAAGTCCGGCAAGCAGCGCGCCCGCAAGCGCGCCGCGTCGCTGCGCCCGCCGACCGTGTCGGAGCAGTTCCGAAAGCAGCTCAATACGCTCATGTCGCGTCTCGAGGCTTGCGAGCCGCACTTTATTCGCTGCATCAAGCCAAACGAGGTCAAGCGCCCGGGTTTCTTCCACTCCAAAAAGTGCCTTGATCAGCTCCGCCATGCAGGCATGCTCGAGACGATCCGCATTCGGGACCAGGGCTATGCACTGCGGGAACCCCACGAGGCGTTCTATCGCAGGTTTCGCGTGCTCGCGCCGACGGCTCGCGACTGCAGTGAGCTCGTGCGCTGCGTCTCGCGTATCTTTGGGCTCAACGACAACGTGCAATGGCAGCTTGGTCACACCAAGGTCTTTTTGCGGCGCGAGCTTGCCGAAAAGCTCGACCGCACCGTTGCCTCGAGGCTGACAGCCGCCTCGCGCATCATTTCGCGCACCTTTCGACGCTCCATGCTTGCCAAGCGCGAGCGCGCCGCGTTGCGCATTCAGGCCTTTTCCGTTCGCGTACGCTTTATAGGATTTGTGCGCAAAGTTATTCGCGTGCAGAGTTTCATCCGTGGGGCGCGAACGCGAGCTGCTTTTCGTGTAGAGCTCGCGCGCGCATTGAAGCGAGGTCAGCAACAGGTGGACGCCGCCCACTCGCTATGGAGCACGCCTGACAGCTCTCCGCAGACTCCGGACAGCGATCTTGCCTCGGATACGGACATTCGCGCTGAGAAGGCCGGATCCGAGTCACCCACAGATGGGCCCTCGCCGCGACTTTTGCACGGCGCTGTGCGGCCAAATGCGGTAGATATTGCCACGTCCCCCGCACGTCCTCGCTCGCAATCGCGGGCGTCGAAAACCTCACGAACACCGCGATCGCCGCGATCTCCGCGTGCGTCTGTCGTAAGCTTGATGGCATCCCCGGATCAAGAGCTCGCCATCCTCAGGTGGGAGCAGCGCGAGAAGACGGTCGTGTCGCGGCTGAGCGATCTCAATTCCTTTGTGCTGGCACTCTTTGGCCAGGGTAGCGGAACAGGGACCTCTGCGGTCTCTTTACCGCGAACGGAAGGTCGCCGCGTCTCTCCTCGGACCATGGAGGATGCAGTGGATGTGGTGTTCAAGTCGGTCCAGGAGCATATTCGTGGCGATGGCGACAGGAAAAGGGAGGAGCACGAACTCTTGCGTCGCGCCGAGACCGCAGAGCGTAGTGTCGAGCATCTCCAGGCCGAGCTCGAAAAGATTCGCAACAGCGCCCAACTTGCCGATAAGCGCGCAGAAGAAGCGCTCAAACAGTGCGGGTTCGCTGACGCTTCGCTCGAGCAAGAGCGCGTCAAAATCGAGACCTTGAAACGGGAGAATGAAGACCAAGCTCTTGAACTCGATGAATTGCGCGACCAGGTGCGAAGACTGCAAAAGAATGCAGAGAGACGGGAGCATGAAGAGTCCAAGACACTCGACCTGTACGATGATGACCGAAAGGAGCCGCAAAAGGATGCGGGAGATATGACGTCAACAATGACTGCGGCCATGATGCAGGAGCTTCCCGCGTCGATTACCTCGCTCATGAAGGAGAACATTGCGCTCATGGACGAAATCGTCGAGACGCGCGCCCGTCACAACACAGTCCTGCGCAAGCTTGCTCAGGCGGATTCCCGTGCAGAGCATGCTGAACAGGCGAACGAGACGCTGTGTACGCTCTTGTCGTGGCGTGACGAGCAAATCGAGGCTCTGGTCAAGAAAGATGCGAGTGCTTTGCCTTCCGTTCCTGACAAGGCGTTTTTGAAGGCCATCAACGACCTGAACCCGTACTTGCGGGAAATTGCGCAAAAGTATGAAAGCAAGCTTCCGGAAACGCTCTAGTCGGTCGCCAGAGCATGCCTCGCTGGTTGTCGGTCGTTTACTTACTGCCTAGCTATATCTCGCAGGATGCGATTGTGTTCTCCTGTCCTTTTCTTAACTTTTTGTTGAAGTCTTCTTTTTTCCTTTGTTACTCTCCATGTTGTGAAGGTCTCAGGCTCGGTCAATGCTGCGATAGCCACATTTACAGTTCGGCCTTTTCTCGGATCACGTTTTGAGAAGAAAACATCGCGGACCAGCGCTGATCAAACCAAGGAAGACACACACCCCTTTTGCCCTCCCCCCAAAAAAGAAAGAAAAGTGAGCAACGAAAACAGAAGATTATTTTTTAGTTGGGGGAATTTAGAGATTTGCAGAGAGACAGTGCAGACAAATTTTGACCCCTTTCTCCTCCTCCGCCAATACCTCCGTTCTACGACTCGGCAACAAAGGTCCACAAAACACACAGAAATGGATAAGTCCGAGAGGAGACCAAACGAGATGATCGAAGACGAGAAAAAGGTAAATGAGCACATTTGTGAGCGCGCGCATATACGCACACAACGTTGTTTAGGCAATGACCTGGCCAGTGAAACCGCGAGGCTTGTCCCAGGTAGTTTCGCCGGACTCAACATTGTAGTAGTAGATATCGCCCGAGTCGTCGTCGCGATAGGCCTCCCACACCTCCTTCTTTTTGGGAGGCGCGGGCTTCTTGGGCGCAGCCGCAGGCTTGTTGGAACGAGCAGTGACCCAGGGCGGAGGTGCGGCGCTCGCGGCGCTGCCTCCTCCCGAACGGCCTCCATCGTCGCGGCGTTGGGCCTCCATGCGCGCAGCAAAAGAGGCGCCACCCATGGCGGCATTCCGAGCACCAAAGTTCATCGCGTCCGTCTCCTTGTCGCGTTTGGCCTTTTCCTGCCGACGTTTGGCCTTTTTCGCGTCGAGACGTTTTTCGCGATCGGCGCGGCGCTGCGCTTCGCGACGCTGGGCATTCTGCTTGCGCAGCTCAAAGAGTTCCTGGCGCTCGGCTTCGCGACGCGCTGCGCGCTCAGCCTGAGCAGCCTGAATCTCACGCAGCTTGCGACCCGCCACACCAAGTGGGACGTGGACAACAATCTTGCCTCCGGATTTGCCCAGACGCATCTCGGAAATGCCATCGTCCCGTCGGAACTCGATTGCGCCCTTGGGCGTGTTGCTCAGCGTAGGCACGGTCGCCTGGTTCAGGTGCCAAGTGTTCTCAAACCTGATGTCCATCTTGTACCGATTCGGGTTGGCTCGCTTGGGTTTGGCAATGGGCGCGGCAAGCTTTTGTACGTACGAGGCAGGAAAAAGACCCGTGTTGCCCTTGTACTTGCCGAGCCACCAATCGCTATGCGCGGTGTCGAGGAGCTCCACCTTGGTGCCTTCCGTGAGGTCAAGTTCGTCCTCCTGGGTGGCCGTATAGTCGTACAGAACGTTCGCCATGGGGGCCTCCTGGGGCGTCTGCATTTGCTTGCGGAGCGCCTCGCGATCAAGCTGGTTCATCTGCGCGGCGCCACCCTTGGCGAGCGTCACGAGGTTACGCAAGACGGCGACAATTTCGGCCTTCTTTTCAGACATGACCACCACGTCTTCGCGCATCTCGACGGAAACGAGACCCGGGACGCTCGAGTGGACTTCCACAGGCGTGTAGAAGCCACGGTCGGGCAATGGGATCTTCTCCGGGGACATGACCTCCTTGACGTAGACTCCACCGGTAGAGGAACACTGATGTTTGGAGGCGCCAAAGAAGGAAAAGGGCTGCTGTGTCTCCTGGCAGCGCTTGATCTTCTTCTTGTCCTCGAAGCCGTCCTTGATGGGCTTCCTGAGCTTCTCCTGGGGCTCGCAAAGGATGGCGACGAGATCATCGGCCTCCAGACTGAGCATGACGCCCTGAATCTTGTTGAGCGCCGTGCGGCGACGAAGATAGAGCTGGTATTCTTGGTCGCGGGCAGGGCCGCGACCGCCAGGGGCCATGCGCGGCTGGCCCGGCTTGACACGCCACTCCGCAAGGTACATGGCAGCATCGGTGAGCACAAAAACGATGGGGACGAAGCGGCCGTGGACATCAAGACGCGAGAGCTGCTCTGAGTACTGAATACGCTCCTTTTTGATTTCATTGGCCTGAAACCATTCGAGAAGGTCGCTAATGGCCGAAAGCAGGGGGCGGTCCTTGATGTAAAAGGCATAGTAGTTGCGCAGAAGATCGGCCGGCGTGGCCTCTTTGCCTTGTTCGTTCCAGAGCTCGGCCATCTCAAGACGCAGCGAGACAAGGTCGCGACGGTTCGCGAAGCGACGCCAGAGGTTTTGGATCTTGATGGCCTGCTCACCGACGAGAGATTTGCGCATTTCTTGCATCTTAAAGTAGGTCTCCGGAGACTTGATAAAGACCATGGAATGACCGAGCTGCGCCTCTCCCGGGTTTTGCAGCTCCGTGACGGTGTCCATGGCAACGGTGAGAATTGCCGCGGCAATGTCGTAGTCCGAGCCATGCGCGAGGACTTGCGGGTCGAGGCGACCGGCGCCAAGAACCTTGAAGCGGGCGATAAAGCGGTCAAACTCCATGCGCGTGGCAAAGCCAGCACGACGCACCTTGACGTTCTCGAGAAGACCGAGGTACATGCCCTGGTACATGACGCGGTCGTCATCGAATCCACCTGCGCGCTTTTCGTCGTTTGACTTGATGCAGCGCACATAGTGCGGAGCGCAATCCATAAGTGCGTAGACGAGGTCACCACACTGACGCTTGATTTTGAAGCCGGCCGTGGTGGGCTGACGACGCTGATCAAGGTCAATCTTTTCCGGATAAAGTCCGGCGACAAAGGTGTTGGTGCTGCTCTGCACCAAGAGCTGAAGATCCTGGCTAAGGGTATCCTTGTTTGCCTCGACAAAGCCGTCGCCGTTGTAGTTGACGCGACCGGCGTAGTGAAGAATGGAAAAGCCACCACGGAACTTGCTGTAGTGCGCATGGGAGCTATGGAACGACTGGAGTTTCTCGAGAAACTTGTCGTCGGCGCTGCCGAGCGCATGGGCGGTCTTGACGGTATCGTCGAGAATGGCAAAGATGCCAGGGGGCTTCTTGGCCTCGATCAGGTCGCACACGACCTTGTTGTCAAAATACGGAATGGACTGCCACTGGATGCCTTCAGAAGCGTACGTCTCTTGCTCGGACTTGATGGTGAGCTCGATGAAGATTTGCTGGAGCTTTTCATTGACGTAGTTGATGCAGAACTGCTCAAAGTGGTTGTTCTCAAAGATCTCAAAGCCGTAGATATCGAGGACACCAATGCTGAGGCCGTCCTCATCGCCAATCTTGCGCATGTCGCGCCGCATCGAAATGCGCGTGTTATTGCCAGTATTCTCGAGCGCTTTGTTGACGCGCATGACGAGATTGTCAAAGAGACGCGAGTACAGATCCTTGGCGAGCGCGTCGCGAGCCGCAGTGGCCTGCGTCGGGTTGAGAGGCACCTGGTAGGTCTCGAGGCGACCGCCAGGGGCCATGGTGGTGAGAGTGCGATACGTGAGCGCGTAGGCGAGCGCGCTGGAATCGACCTCCATGAGCGCGGCGACGGGTTCGAGCGCCCGCGCATCGGCGACCTCACTGCCTTCTGCGCCGTCAACGTTGACGGCGTAGAAACTCACATTACTCAAATGGAGGCAAATGGCCACGACAGTAAAGAGATCGAATTGGTCTTCCGGGAAGGCGCCGATGGTCTGCAACGAGTGCACGGTCTCCTTGAACTCGGTTGTGTCGTCGACGCGACCGCCTTCGTTGTCAATCTCAGTGACGCCCGACATGGCCAGGCACTGAAAGGACTCGGGGTCGGAAAGGCCGAGGTTCTCGATGACATCGCGAGGGGCACCGCGGCAAAGCTGGTAAAAGATGTGAAACGAGCGCTCACCAGGCCCTGGACGCACGACGCGTGACTTCTCCAGCAAGTAGTTGGTGACGAAGCCGCCGCGGGGTGTGCCTCCGTTGGCGAGATCGAATTTGAGCTCAAAGTACTTTCCGAAACGAGAGGAGTTGTTGTTGCGCAGCGTCATGGCGTTGCCAAAGGCTTCGAGGGCCGGGTTGGACTCGACAACGATCTGCTTGACTTCGGTCACCTTGCGGTCTCCAGCGCCGCTTCCCGAGACGGCGGCAATGTAGTTCATGACCTGTTTGGCGGCCTCAGTCTTGCCGGCGCCAGACTCTCCCGAGATGATAATGCACTGTTTTTCCTCTTCAAGAAGCATGTTGCGAAAGGCAGACTCGGCAACAGCAAAGATGTGTGGTGCAAGGTCGGCGCGGACACCATTCTCGTACATTTTAATGAAAGGTGTATCGTAGAGCCGCAGCCATTCGAACGGGTTACATACGATGAGCACGTCTCCAATGTAGGTGTAGATCTCCTTGGCGACGAACCGCTTGCGCAAGTTTTCAAGGATGGCTTCATTTTCGATGCGCGACAACATTACCATGTCTTCCACGCCCACCACCTTGCGCTCTGAGATGGCGGCATTGGCAAAGGCGCCTCCCTTGGTGGCCCTCGACATCTTCTTGCGTACAGCTTGGGCCCCGTGTGCTCGCTCGCTTTGCTTGCTTGCTTGCTTGCTTGCTTGATTCCTTGCTTCCTTGCTTACTTACTTTGTTTGCGTGCGATCTGGGGCGTGTGTGCACGTGGGTCCACTCCGCGTCGCTGCAGAGACCCAGTCGCTTCGCCGAAGGCTTGCGACCGCACGATAATCTCCAGCGTCGCCCGCCCTCGGGCGCGCGTCTTCCGCGCGCGAACCTCGCCCGCCCTGCGCGCCGCTCGCTCTCTCGCTGGCCCGCTCGTTCGGCGCGTGCAGCACGCGCGCCTTGTTCTGGCTCTGCTGCCGATTCCTTTTTCTTTCTTTCTTTCTTTCTTTCTTTCTCCGTGTTTCTGTTTTCTTACTCTGTTTTTTTTTGTTTTTTTTGCGTAAGTCCACTTTAGGCCTACACTGCTTTATCTTATCCTCCGTGTGCTTGTGTGCGCGCGCCTCCGGCCAGCGGCACGTGCTGGGCCAGCGCACGCTGCCTGCACCGCCTCGACACCTGCTCTCCGCCGCCGCGCGTCAGCCGGCGGGCCCTCTCCCGCCTACGCGTCGCGGCCGGGTTTTGCTCCCTCCCTCCCTCCCTCCCTCCCTCCCTCCCTGCGCGCTTTTCGCTGCAGGTGTTTACGGGCGTAAAGCACGTCAAGGATGCCATAAGGAGAGCTGCCAAAAGGTCGACAAGGCGCGCTCGGGGACATGAACTGCGCCGCGTACCCCTCTCTCGGTGTGAGGTAAGGCCAAGGCAAGGCGCGAGGGCAGGGCAAGACGGGGCACCGAGGGTGTCTGCGCTGCGCGGAGCCCGAGCGTTCTTCTACTGTAGCGCTCACAGACGGCTGAACACAGAAGAACAACGCACAGGCTTATCGTCGACGTTGACATCGAGGGCAAATCGTTTGTATACAACGGTCAAGGCGCTCGGAGTGCTGATCAAGAGCACAATAGCAGAGATGCTCGTTTGTTTGGAGCGAGGCCACCTGCGTTTAGCTCATCGGAGTTTGGAATGAAGAAAGGGATGAAGAAAGTCTGCTCGTCTGCTTGTGCGAGATAGCCAAAACTCTCCGGTTGTTCCCAATCTTGCTATTTCCTTTTTCGGCGTGGGTCGAAGCGGGAGCTCTTGGAAGGCAAATAATCAAGTCTCCCGTTCGGCGCTGCAAAAGCTTTTCTGATCGATCAGGTTTTTGGTATTAAATATTGCCGGAAGAGGTAATGATAGCACGCCGCCTAGCGCAATTTTCGAGGCGTGCTACAAGCAGATGAATGCACTCCAAGCACAGTCGCCCAACTTTTTTATTTCTTGTTGCAGGGCCCGCATCTACGACGACCTGTCGCAAAAGACTTGGCCTCACCTGAAAAGTTTAGTCGCAAGCACATAATTATCAGGGTACTACTGTCAAGGCCCGAGGGGGAAAGGGGCGTCTGTCTACCAAGCCTGAATTGGGTTTTCGAGATATGTTTCCCTGCCACCTTAGACCGTGAGCCCTCAACTTTATAAAAAAGAGAGAGCACGATGGTTCAGGCAGACAAGACAAGGTAATATACAAGGCAAGACGAGAGAAAAAGAGAGAATAGGCGTCATCTGGAAAATGACTGCGCGAGCTCGTTTTGGGAAAAGGTAAAATAAGGGGGGGAAATCCGTAGCGAAGCGAAGCAGGGCAGAGCAGAAAGCAAAGCACAGCGAGGGCGCATAAATGATTGAACCCCCCGAAGCCTGGGCAACCCGAGACGCAAGAGATGCGCGTCGGGCGAGACAAAGGTGAGCAAGTCAGCGTCGCGCGAGCAAAAGGCAGGAAGATAAAGCAAAGGTGAATGTTTAGCTGGACTCCTCCGACTCGGCGACCTCCTCAAAGGAGTCGACGAGGTCAGGGATCTCGTCGTCGCCTTCGGCGGCGTCAGCGCCCTCATTGCCCGAGAGGGCCTGGTTGAACTGACCGTAGAAGCCAGGCATGGAGGCCATCTTCTGCGCGTTCGCCTGGCCCATCATGGGGCCGACCTCGTCCACCACGTCCGTAAGGTTGGCGGTGGCGTTGGGGCCCGCAATGACAAAGGTGTTGGCCTGGATGCTGGCCTGGACCTTGGGGTTCTTGAAACGGATCACGGTCTGGTCGTCGCAGAACATGTTCACCTCGGAGATGCCCTGGATGGGGTTCACGCCAAGGCGCTTGAGCGAGCTCTGAAGCTTGCGGTCATCGGCGCCAGCGCTCGACTTGTTCACCGCCTTCTTCTTGCGGCGGACGGTACCACGGCCACCGAGTTTCGCCTGTGTGGTTCCCAAAGATAAACAATCTACGTTAGTTGCGAAGCTTCGTGGCAAGATACGATGCGGGCACACGCATTCGTGCAACGGAACGATGGATCCTGAGCATCGTGAAAGAGCAGCGTAGGGCTCGTAGATGTAGTAGATGCCTTGCCTGCGCATAAGCGCGAGCAGCGCCATTCGATTCGCGTGCTACGTACCTGAGCGTTGCCGCCGAAGCGGTTCTTGAGGCGCTCGCGCGCCGCCAAGATCTCTGCGTCCTCACCCATTGTGGAGATAGACGAGGTGGACAAACACCTGTAGTTTCCTCAATCGCACCAGCCACCATCGTGGTCACGCAGCGTCTTCCCGTCAGCATTCCGCGTCCCCTTCTCCTCGCGCCTCTCCTCCTCGTCCTCCTCGTCCGCGCCCCTCGCGTCGCTCTTATCCTGGCGCCAATCAAATCGAAGCTGCCATCATCCCGCCATGCGCCGCATCCCTCCGCGCCGGCGAAGCCGGGAGGGCGCTCCGCGGGCGAGGGGGCGCGCGGGGCGGGGCGGAAGG
>KN805407.1:316020-335856 GCA_000818945.1 Schizochytrium sp. CCTCC M209059
GGGCGGGCGCGCGCGCGAGAGAGAGAGAAAAGATAGAGCTGCGAGGAGGAGGAGGAGGACGCCGCGCTCGCTTTTCGAGGGGCCGCCGCAAGTCAACAATGCGCAGAATAGAGCACTTGGCCAGCGGAAAGCGCACTTGCGCCCCGCACTTTTCTCCTCTGTAGAGGGCTGCGCCGGATGCGGCCGTACCCTAACCCTTGTGGTGTCGAGTCTGTTTTTGTCTACTTGGAACGTTCCAAAGTGTTCTTGGGTCCTGCGTGTTTGTTTCACAAGCAGAAGCACTTGATGAGATGAATTAAAGCGAAATTCTTGGATTCTGTCAGCAAGATGCATGCTTCGTCGAAAAGAGAGAGAACGAGTGAGGAATACAAAAATGTACTATACGGGTAGAGCTTGTCAGACAAAAGGTTCAGTAAGTCAGTCTTAGCTGCTGAGACACTGGTGTCTTGATACGATCGACTCTTTGTTTCCTCGCTTGTCAAAACGAGGAGAGGAGCTCATGCAATGTCAAAATGTGTCCGGGCACATCTTGTCGGATTCTAATCTTGAATTTTTAAATAACTTTCCAGAACAAAAGCGAGCCCAAACATTGGCCTATCCTTTTAACTTTTTGCGATTGTTTAGTACAGTTTTGCAAAGAGTAAGCACTTTTTGCTCAGCGTGAATGACCACTATTGCATTGAGTGTGGGACTAAGCCTAGGCTTCGTTTTGGCTCGACTAGAACGTTTGGTCTTCGCTCGACTAGAACGTTTTGGTCCTAGCTCGTTTCTCGTTTGGGAAGAGAGCACAACGTTTTAGAGTAACATGGCCTGCCAGGAACAGCGGGAGATCTTTTGGCGCACGAAGCTGGCACTGATAGCGACAGAACGAATTTACTCCTTTGCACGGAAAAAGCCACACCACTTAAAATTATCGAAAAGAGTTTGTCGTCGTGCTTTCAGTGTTGCAATCAATACACAGTCAGCCTCTTTTCCTAATCCCTATCTTGAGCTTAGCTTCTAGATAAGTCGAAAAAACCTGTGCGTTGAATGCTCAAAGAAAAAGCACGGCGGCAGTATACAAAACGTCCCCGTTTCTAAAAACAATCTCAATGTCGCAGCATCATAAGTACCATTTCTTCAACACATGCCATATCTCGAACCAGCAACCAAGCAAACGTCCTACGGCTACGGAGCGACGCTTTTGCACTTGCTCTCTCGCGACGTTCCCCTCCGTCTTTCCCGCATTAACAAGATGCTTGTCTCAGCTGCAGCAGCAGCTCACTATGCTCGTGTTGATACGTCGAAGTGCGTCACGGCCAGCATCAGTATTGCCATGGGGACACAAGGCAAAAGTCACTGGATCCACGAGGAGTTCGGGAGCTCGCAATTTTGTCCCGAGCAGTTCTACTCGACAGCTTCGCGCGATGGGCAAACCGCGAACGAGGCGAGCAGACGCGGTGCCCATCGAGGCATGCGAACGAGGCAGCTCGGCGACTTTGGCTCACGTGTCCTGCAGCGCAGACTGGCAAAGTCAAGGTACAGCGGCGTGACTCTGACAACAAGGACTTTGGGCACGATGAGCTCCGGCGGACTCGACGAAGCGGCCGTGAGCGACAAGATCCGCGGCACGCTCCTAGGCGCCGTGCTTGGCGAGTCGCTGGCGATGCCGGTTCACTGGTACTACAACCCGCAAAAACTGAAGGAAGCCTATGGAGAGGTCACGGAGCTTCGCGCGCCCAAACCGACCCATGCCGAGTCGATGATTCTGCGCTTCAGCTACAACGGGTCAATCGACATTCTCCACGACAAAAAGGCTTACTACGAGGGATGTGACCCCAAGATCGCCGCGAAAATGACCAAGGAGGAACGCGCCAAAGTCTCCGATGAACATGGCAACTTTGTTGGCAGAGAGGCTGAAGACCGCCCTCACTACCACGCCACGCTCAAGCGCGGACAAAACACCTCGAACATGTGCATCTCGCGCCTGCTCATGCGCTATCTCGGCGAGGTTCTCGACAAGGGCGAGGATCGCTACGACCCGCAAGAATACCTCGAGCGCTTTGAAAAGTACATGACGACCGACCCTCGTGAGCATCCGGACGATCTGGCACAGGTCTTTGTGCACAATGACCCGTACCTCGACAGTTACGTGCGCAAGTTCTTTGAAAACCTTTCGAAAGGTGTTCCCCTCATGAACTGTGCCTATAATCAGCGTGACAATTGGGCCATCAACAGTCTTGACGGAGTTCTCGTGAGCCTCCCGCTCATCGCAGCCTACAAGGACGACCCTGAATCCGGGCTCCTTGGCCGCGTCGTCGAGCATCACATGCTTACGCATCGCTCGCCCTCCGTCACCGCTGCACTTGGCGTTGTTGCTCCGTTGCTGCAGCAAATGTACCAGGGACGCGATCCCGACGAAGCGCTCGACGCCGCCATGGAAAAGATGCGCCCCCCACGCCTTACTGGTCGTGCCATGCACGAGAGCTACGCGAGCCACAACGGACCCGACTTCATTCCCAAGTGGGAAAAGTGGGACCAACACATGGAGATGGCTCCGGGTAAAAATCTCAAGGAAGTCGTTCACCAATATCTTGCCGAGGGCAAGAGCAACAAGGATGTCGCTGGCTACACAGAGGGCGAGGGCATCTTTTCCACGGCGTGCTACTGCGAGCAGGCTCTTCCCATCGTTCTTTTTCTTGCCGCAAAGTACAAGGATGACTTTACGGGCGTTCTCCAGGCCAACGCCGAGCTCGGTGGGCATAATACGGCGCGCGGAGCCATTCTTGGCGCCATCATGGGCGCTCGTCTCGGCCAAAAAGCTCTTCCCTCAGCTTGGATCGAACAGCTCGCAGTACCTGATCAAATTGCCGCAGAGATCGATGGCATTGTCAAGGTGAGCGCGCTTCGCGCGCAACAAGCAAAGTAGACCGCCAACTAGCCAGCCCCTTTTAACACTATGATACTATACAGAAATAGAAACGTTGATGTGTCTCGCCTCTGTTTTCTCTCTTTTTTCGGCGGGCGGAGGTATTTATTCTGTGGGTGCAGGCCAAGCAATCATGAAGCGGACGAAGCCATGACTTCGTCCGACGACCGTCCGACGCGCGAACGCATACTTGGCCATTTTCATGGACCGAACTCGGCCGGCATGCTCATGAACGCAGCCAGCACTGATTCCTCGCTCAGTTGCAGCAACAGCTTGACGTGACGCTCACTTTGCGTACGCGGGCGCAAACCACCAATCGACGCTAGGCCTAGTACGAGTTTCTCCACCGTCACCAAATCTCCAAAGCACACATACAATCTCCTTGTTGCAGTTCCAGTTGCGTAAGGTTGGGGACAGATTCTCCCTATCCCCCTTTTCCATTTGACGACACGGGTCTTGGGCACGAAGACCCGAGATCAGGATCGAGAATCGATCGAGGCGAGAGGTTGACATCGAGGCAGAGCTGTATGCTCGGACCAAGACTTGCGCGCAGCAGACTGCGCACGTATCTTGGCGCCGTGGGAGGCCCGACTTTCTGCCGTAGGACGGCAAGAAGCTTGAGCGAAAACGCAGCAGCAGCAGCAGCAGCAGCCATGGCACTAGACGATGAAGACCGTGTGCGCGCCTCGCTGCAGGCCTTTGTGGTGGGTGAAGCGCTGGCAATGCCGGTACACTGGTTCTACGACCCCGTCAAGCTAGAGCAAGAATATGGACGGGTCGACAAGATGATGGCTCCCAAGCGCTCGCACGCCGAGTCATTCATGACCAGCATGGAATACAAGGGATCCATTGACATTCTCTTTGACAAGGCCGTATTTTACGAAGGCTTTGATATCGAACATATCAAGAGTCTGAGCGAGGAGGACCGCGAGGCGCTCTCCTCGGATGTTGGCATTTTCGTCAACTCTGGCTCGGACGAGCGACCGCACTACCATTTGAGCCTGAAAAAAGGCCAAAACACGGCCAACGTGTGTGTGGCAAGGCTGCTTATGCGCTACCTCGCCACTGTCAACAAAGGCGGAAAAGATCGCTATGACCCCAAGGAGTTTATCGAGGCTTTCCGCGATTACATGACTACAGACCCGCGCGAGCACCCGGACGACATTGCTCAGATTAAAGTGCATAACGATGCGTACCTGGACGTATACGTGCGCAAGTTTTTTGAGAATGCCTCAAATGGTCTCCCGCTTACCGTCTGTGCCTACGACCAGCGGGACCGCTGGTCGATTGGCAGCCTTGACGGCCTCGTCATGGCGGTTCCTCTCATCGCGGCGTATCGTCACGAGCCCGAGGCTTTTCTCGTGGGTCGCGCGTTGGAGCACCAAGTTTTGACGCATCGTTCTGTGACCATTTCCGCCGTCGTAACTATTCTGGTGCCTCTGCTACAACAGCTTTGGCGCGGCGAGGACCCGGACAAGGCTCTCGATGCGGCCATGGACAAGATGCGCCCGCCCGTCATCACTGGTCCTCAGATGCTCGAAACCTACAAGGCCAACATGGGCCCAGACTACATTCCAAAGTGGGACAAGTGGGACCAACACATGGTGTCTGTCCCAGATATGACCCTGCGCGAGCTTGTTCATGATCTCATTGCACAGGACAAGCCCTTGCAAGATGTGGCCGGTTTTCATCGCGGCGAGGGCCGTTTCTCGACGACATGCTACTGCGAGCAAGCGATGTCAATTGTACTTTTTCTTGCCACGAAATATGGCCAAGACTTGCAAGGTGCACTACAGGCCAACGCGGAGCTAGGTGGTCATTCCACCGCTCGGGGCGCAATCCTTGGAGCCATCATTGGCGCCCGTGTGGGCACTGACGCCATTCCGCGGGATTGGCTCGCGGGACTTGCAGCGCCGGACCAGGTCATCAACGAGATCGACGCTCTGCTCGGTGCCTCAACCAAGGCCGCTCGCTAGCTCACTCAAAACAAATGCAGCCTTTTTCTTCTTCGCAGCTGAGGAGAGGAGGTAGGAACAGAGACCTCATTTTTTTCATAAATAAAAAGTTGATGTGCAAAGCGCGGCGCAAGATCGCCAATCTATCAAAGCAACACCTTCGGAAGCACCTCCGGCTCGCGCTGTATAGTACGTACGGCCGGCCAGTTGTAGATGGTTATAGCTAACGCAGGCGAGCGATGCCGAAAGCCCACCCAGGCGGCCGCCCGCTCGCCCTGGTCGCGCGGCGGCGGCCTCTTGCCGTCCCAACGGCTATCTCTTCCTTTTCTCCTTTTTGTCTTCCCTTTTCACCATCCTATATTGCTTTGTCCGAGAACAGTTTTGATCAGCCCGCCAGCTTTCCAGGCCTTTGCACTGCACTGCACTGCACTGCACTGCGCTGCACTTCACTGCGAGCTTGGCTGTGCGTTCTGACTCATCATTGAACGCCTGGAAGTCAACGGGCAATTTCTTCGGGACAGAGTCCTTGTCACTGACACTCCTTCTACTGTCCTTGTCTTGCACGACTGGCGTCGGGCACGGCTGTGGTCTGTGGCTAAATATGCCGATCATGACGCAAGGTTGGTTCTCTTTCCTCCCATCCATCTTTGGATTCGGCTCACGGGCATCTTGATCATGGCCAGTTGCCATGCTATCGCTCGCAAGAAGTCGCACGGAGAAACAAGAAGAAGAAAAGAGCACGCCATCATCGACCCTCAAGCTTTCATAGGTAAATCATCATGCACGACGTGCGTTTATTGCCTTCCGCGAAACCCTCCAGGCAGGCAGGCAGGCAGGCAGACATGCAGGCAGGTGCGACGACGCAGCAACGTTTCGCTCCCCATTCGCAGTCGCCACGCTTTCTTGAGCGTCTTGTCCCGCCCTGTCCTGCCTTGTGCAGTGCAGCGCCGTGCAGCTGCAGCGCACACACACACACGACTTCTGTCCCTGAAGGAGCGTTTCCGTCACTTCGCCACAGCGCCAACCTCGAGTGCGCATTCTCCGGCCCTGCTGCTGCTGGCAAAGCTGACTCCGCGAAGCCGTGCCGCGCGAACTCATTCTCCGAGCGTCTGCGCCCGACAGCCAAGCCGCACCACCGCCAGCGGTGGCAGCGAGCCTCGAGACCTTGGCAGAGGCAGCAGTCTCTTGCCCTTGTTCAGATCAACCGTGTTCGCTGTCGCTGGTACTACCGAGAGCGAGCGCCGGTGCACAGCGCACACGAATACTCCGAAGACTTGGCGCCGAGCGCGGTCGCCTTCACGGCAGTCACCGAGCGGGGGAGATCGAGCTCGAGCACTCTCTCTACGGCGCGCGACGCTCGTCTACAGCAGACAAACGCGTCGAGCTCGTGACTCGCAGCGCCGCGGCGGTGGCCGTCGTCGGGGTTGTGAGAGACCAGTCCTCAAACTCGATCGAAGAGCTCGACCGACAGCGACATAAGTTGTGAGAAGACACGTCAAGTCTCGCCAAGGCAGCAGCAGTAAAATCGCCAAGAACAGAAAAAGGCAAGATGGGCTCGCAGTGCTCCACGACAAAGTCCGTGGCAGAGGACAGCCACGGAGAGGTCCCCAGGGTCATCACAGAGGATGAGCCCAGAGGTGCCTCGACGTCGACGCAGAAAACCAAGGCGCCCCATATCGTCGTTGTAGGCGCGGGATTTGGTGGTCTGGCAGTAGCGCTTGGACTCCGCAAAGAACTCGATGAGGGCCTCGTGACCATGACCCTGATCGAGCGCTCTACGACTTTTGCCATCAAGGGATGCCTGCAATTCGTTCTCGACGGCCGCAAGACCTTTGACGAGATCACCCATGACCTCGAGGATGCCAAGGTGAGCGACAAGGTGCGCAAATGTTTTGGCTGGAGCGTGTCGAGCCTCGACGTTGACGGCAAGTCGCTCAAGATGGGCAAAGTTGGCGGCAACGACGTAGAGGAGACGGTCTCCTTTGACTACCTTGTCCTGGCCACAGGCGTGGTAAGCGACCCCACGAGCATCCCGGGCCTCGCAGACTCGATGCTGAACTTTTGCGACGACGCGCACACCATGAAAATTAAAGAAGCTCTCGATGCTGTACCCGAGGGTGGCACCGTGCTAGTCACCACAGCCGCAGTGCCGTACAAGTGCCCGCCCGTACCCTTTGAGTACGCCTTTCTCGCCGACAGCATGCTGCAAAAGCGTGGCATCCGTGACAGCGTCAAGATCATTATCACGTCACCCAAGGCTCCGTTTCCTTTTGGTGGACCGGTACCCAAGAAGGTCTTTCTCGCCGCTTGCGCGGAGAGGAACATTGAGTTCCGTGCGGGCATCAAGCCTGTCAAGGTCCGCTCGGATGAAAATGTCGTCGAATTCAAGCATTCGGAGGGCGAAGGCGAGGACCAGGAGGTGACCTTTGATGCGCTCATCGGAAGCTACCCGCAGCGCGCGCCCGATCTTTTGGCGAACCTTTGCAACCCTAAGGGCTTTGTCCCTGTCGACCTCATCACCATGGAGACCAAGAAGCCTGGTGTTTTTTGCATTGGCGACTCCTCATGGATGATGCTCAAGACTGAGCCCCCCAAGCCGCACCCCAAGTCGGGCGCTTTTGCCAAGATTGCGGGCGAGAATGTTGCAACGATGCTCGGCGCCATCGCGCACGGTGATTCGCTGGAGGACGCGCGCGCAAAGGTCAGCAAGAAGCGCATTGCCCGCTGCTATGCCGAGACGGGTGACGGCGAGGGAATTCTTATCGAGCCCAAGCTTCTCGACGATGAGGACGGCCCCATGGGTTTCCGTTCCGAAGGCCCGACGCCGGAGTTTGGTGCTGCCAAGGTGGATTGGATCAATGAGATTGAGATGCACTACTTTGGAAAGTCGAACTTTCACAATTAGTGCAACCCTTTACTTGGTCTCCTAGGCCTAGACTGGGTCTTACTTGGCTTCGACGGGCATCCGTCCATCTGCTACTTATGTTTTAAAAAAAGAAAGAAAGAAGACATTTTCGTACTCATTCGTGACAATTCTCGACTTCAAGACCACCCATTCGTCAATCATATCAGCATCATTATCATTGTCGTCGTCGTCATCATCACCATCCTTTTCTTCTTCTTCGTTCCATCCGGATGATGTGCTCTTCCAACCACCGCTGCTGCCACTCATACTTGGTCAGTCGGTCGGCTGCAAGGTGACCGCAATACAATAGAAGTGTAACCGTTTCGGTTACATCCACGCATTTACAACGCCACTTCCCGTGGTAACCAACCAAAACTAGGGCTCGCCTGACAACCAATCAAGGCCTCGAGTCCTTTCGTGCAGGCGACCAAAACCCCGCGGCAGACGTCGCAGACCTACAACGCAAACTTGCGTGCCGCGCGGCGCTTTCGCACGCGGCTGCGCACAATGTGCGGGCCCGTGCGCGGGCAACCGTGCGAGCGGTGAACTTCGCTGAGCGAAGCAAGGTGCGTGCAAACTGGACGACCGGACGCGCAAAGGCGCGGAGGCCGAGAAGGACGTGGGCGAGAAGGACGGGGGGGATTATGCACAATAAGCCGGCCGTCTCGATGTTCCCGTCCTTTGGGCGGGGAGAGGTGAAATGACGGTGACCAAAGCCAATTTTTTGCTGAGTCAAGTGCAAAAGAGACGCGGTGTTGGGCGCTCTTTGAGGCGCGCTCGCTCACGGTGGAGCGCGCGTCGTGCGTCTGATCTGCGGATAGTCTATTGGCGCGAGAGAGAGAGAGAGAGAGATGTGAGATGGATAACGGGCAAGAGATACGAAAACGTCAAAGGCCGTGCGATCTGAATCGCATGAGACGATCAAGTAGGAGCACGAGCAGAGCAGAGCAGAGCAGAGCAGAGCAGAGCAGAGCAGAGCAGAGCAGAGCAGAACTTGAGCTAGGCAGCGCAAACCCACTTGAAGGAGGATGCTTCTGCATTTTTTTTTTACAGGACGTGTCCCTGGACGACTTGTGGGAAAGCAAAGCCGTTCTTCTGCGACAGGACGGAGTTGGGCTTCGCGCTTTGTCTGCGTTCTGTAGGCTCGCAAGCGCGTTGCATTCAACCGGCTCTGATACTGGCGTATGTTGGACGGCAAGACGAGCCTTAAGGCCACAACCATTGTCCGTTGGTTGTCTCCGGGTCATACTCATCACACATTCCAAACGTGTCTGCTTTTAGATTTTTTTGCCTGGCTGACTGCGCGGGCTGTTTCTGCTTGGCGCTTGTAAATGACGATATCGTAGATGTCATGCACCACGCTGAGGAGCCGAGTCGTTCATTGTTGGGCGGCTCGGAAGCTGCAGAGAATCATCTCACCCATTATCTGATACGAGTCGATCGGTTGGATGGTCTAATCCATCCATCTCTCGCGCGCGTGCTTTTTCTTAGTCCACGTCGTGTCGAGGGAAGAGAGAGAGAGAGCGAAGAGGGGAAGAAGAAGAGTCGACTCCCGAGAATGATGTCCAAAACATATGGCGTAGCAGTTGTCCTGTGACGAAACCTTTTACACGACGGTCTTCTGAGCGATCAGCTCACTTTAAGTCGCACATACTGATGAACGTGTTTTTCAGAGGACACTGCGCGCTTATTCATTTACACAATGAATGTGTTGCAAGGGTCATCAAGCTCGGCGAATGGACGAAAGGATGGAAGGTCAGAGAGAGAGAGAATCTGCCTGTCAATGAGAAACAAAGAGACTGACTAACGTTGTCATCATTCACAGCACGCTCGCAACATGTACATATTTCATCTGGTGTCAGGGAGAGCACATGTTATCCTGTCTAAGTCTCTGCGTAAGTGACTATTCCATGAGTACACATGAGTATGTACTCCTTTTGGACGACTCTGCTCCTGCAGGCGTCGGAGTGAGGAGAAGGGAGAACACGCGCGCGCATATACCTTTCTTCATGTATCGTGGGCCCGGCTCCAGGGAAGAACACCATACTTGCTACTCTTGAATTCCTGATGACAATCTATATACACCAAGATCTCTGAGGAGCATGTACGGGCCCCGTGTCATGATTGGTTGCAAGGTGCTCTTTTCTCCAAGTATTGCGTGAAATGGATGTACAGAATGGAAAGAGGATTGCGAACGGGACGGGGGCGAGTCGTTAGGTGGTTGGTTGTAATGATGACAACTGTTGAGCATGGATGAAACCTTTGGATGTTAAAATTTTGGATTGACGAGTCTCGCACTCTGTGAAACTTTTGTCCAAATCTGCCTTCCTTCTGAGCTCACAGAAAGAAATCATTAACCACTCGATCGACTCTTCCTTCTCTGTCTCGCTTTTCTTTTTCTCGATGCACCATCCTTGTGCTGCGCGCATGGAGGGATGTTAATGGAAATGGACACCCCAACTGACATTGCTGCATCTTCTGCCGCACAATTTGAACAACAGTCTCTCTTTCATGCACTCGTTTTGTTATAGAGTTGCATAGCAACCAAGAAAGCTCATGTATTTAATCCTTCATCCAATTTTTGTTTTTTACGACAAGTCCTCAATTTGTTGGTTACTTCGCGCTCTGGCAAGGACGTTTTCGTTGTTTTTTAATCAAGTTTCTGTCGCTGTTTTGTTTTCGCCCCCCGCTTGGTTTTCGCGTTGAATCTTTTCTTGCAAAGTAGAAACTACACGCAATGAGCGGCGAACGCGCGACGGTGGTGGCGCGCCAGGTGCTCGGCGAGGGCTTTCATCGGTCTCTCGTCACCTCTGTGGTCGTTGAGACTGCGCGCGAGTCTGCTGCGACGGAGTCGTCGAAACTCGCTGCAGAATGCGTCGTGGCTCTCGTCGAGCATTTGCCACGGGAGGTCTACGTTGACTTCGACGAGGTCGCCGACCAGCGGAGACTTGGCGTTGCCGGGGTTCCCATGCTCGTGGGCATAGGGCTTGAAAAGGGGCTTGACGTCGAGAAACCTGCCGAGGTATCGCAGGCTTTCTCTATAGCAACAATCGCATCACATGTCTCGCTTCGTGTGAGAAATGACATCGATGCACACATTGGAGATGATGACTCAGTTTTGCGCGCTGAGTTTAGGCTACCACTCCATTTTCGTTATCAGGCGCCTGCACATGCTACCTTTGCGCAGGCACACATTCAGAAACCAGAGTCAATATGGGTTGCATGTCCAGGCCAAAGCAGCAGCTCGGCGGGCCACAACCGACAACCACCATTTGCTGTGGAAGCAAATGGGTTTGTCTGGCGCGAGAGCACACTGCTGCTGACAGACATGGCGCTTAACAATGTGACTGTCGACATACCCGTGGGCTCTCTGGACGATGCATTTATTGTCCACACCGTCACAGCGCTTGTGACCATGTTCGGCGCGCTCTTTCTTGTGATTGCAATTCACATGCGAAGAGAGCGTAGTGCCCTCAAACAAGAGTAGATGTCTCCTGACTCATGAGAACTCACTCTCCGTATCTTTACTATTCGCGATTTATAAAATAGAGAAAGAATGAGAGGTCCCCCCCCCCCAAAAAAGTATTCCAGAATGCTCTCGTTGCAGAAATCGATTTTTTTTTTAATTTTTTGTGCAGAATTCGGAAACCATTTCATTTCCTTGGGCGTTCAGGAGACAATTGCGATTGCGCATTTGATTTTTTGACATTTGTGGCTTTTGATTTTGAGATCTACAAGAAGGGTATAATTAGGGTTCACGGCGTGCCTGCGCGATAGCTCGAGGGCAACAGGTAGTCGGCGGATTAGTTGTTTGATGTGCTGGCCAGGTCATTTAATGATTTGTAAAAGACTTGAAGCAATCACCTGGAGCGATCGAAAGCTGACCGGCTCATTGTGTCCTGAATACCGATTGTAGGCTCCGAGGCACGCTGTGACGAGTTGTCGGAAACCTTTGAGGTCAAAACATCGGCGTGCGTGGCTGCGCTGCTAAGCGATAGATTTGCCAGCTTGTTCTCCAGCGAAATCGTTTCTCCCTTGGAAGCGAGAAATGAAGCATACCACGTGTAGGCGCCCTTGACATTGCCACCAGAACCCGGGGAAAACCCACCGTCGGTTCCCCCGCCAGAAGAGCTGCCGCCAGGACTCGAAGGAGGATAAAAGTCGTAGGGAGAACCTGGCGGCGTGGACCCCGGAGACCCGGAGGAGCCATCGCCACCGCCACTGTTGCCGCCGCCGCCGCCGCTACTGCTGCCAGCGCCGTGAATTCCGGCTGCCGCGTTACCGCCAAAATTGCGCAGCAGAAGTTCGAGGTCTCCAAGAGCAGTCCTGAGTGTCTGGTGCGCTTGTGAAATTTGAAGGTAATCTTCTTGCGAGAGCTGGTGCGGGTTGCTAATGAGCATCAGCGTTTCGAACGCGACATCGTCGGCACTCTCTTTGATGTTGAGCGCGCTCGAGTGCGATGAATACGAGTACTCAATATCGGAGGCGGCGACTTCCTCTTCCTTGACGCCAATATGCGGCGTGGACGGGGGTGACACGGGCGTTCCGCTCTCTGCGGCCTGCGTGAGCTTTCGTAGCACGCCCCGTGTCGCCATCCACAAGGAGCCGCACTGTTTTGGATAAGCCCGCTTCATGCCCTCGTAGTCGTAGGCCTTGAGAAAGTCCATGACGGTGGGAAAGTCCGCATTCGTGGCGTACCTTGCTTGAAGGGCCCTGTAGTTCTGGTCATTGGATCTGGCGCTCTGCAGCCACTGCAGAATGTCGCGCAGGCCCTGCGTCGGGCCGACCGCCGCCAGACGCGCATGTTGTTCCGCAAGGTGGCGCACCGTCGCGCGCGCCAGCTTGAGGTTCACCTTGCGGCCCTCCCACTCGAAGAGGACTTCCGCCATCGCGCAGCTACGCGTGCGCCGCTCGCCTCCCCTCCCTCACGCCGCGCTCGCCTCCCCTCCCGTCGCGCAGCCCGCGCAGCTCGCGCAGCTCGCGCAGCTAGCTGCCTCCGCGGCGCGACCCGCGTCCACTTTCCCAGCAAGCGCGCGCAGGATTATCGCTCGGGACGACGCTCCCCGAGCGGCAGGAATCTCCGCCTCGCGCCCGCACCGCGACTCCGCCTCGCCTCGCCTCGCCGCGCCGCCGCTCGCTCCCGCGCCGCCCGCTCGCCCGCCGCTCGCTCGCTCGCTCTCTCGATCGGGGTCTGACGCCT
Organism: Schizochytrium sp. CCTCC M209059; assembly: GCA_000818945.1. Lineage (NCBI taxonomy): Eukaryota > Bigyra > Thraustochytrida > Thraustochytriidae > Schizochytrium > Schizochytrium sp. CCTCC M209059. The sequence goes on from KN805407.1 coordinate 328,989, forward strand.
CGGCCGCGCTGTGCATGCACGCGACCATCGCGCGCCCGAGATTGGCTAGTTGGCAGGGGTGCGGCGCGCACCGGACCCGGGGCGGCCTCACCCGGAAAGAGAGGGCGCCACCGCCGCGTCCGCTGCGCGCAGAGCGCGGCCTTCTGGGGCGGCGCTCTTGCCAGCTTCCGGGACCGCCCAGGGAACGGGACTGACGGCCGCAGGACCGTCTCGGTTGAAGTCGTGGGCCAAGGGGAGGGACGGGCAGGAGGAGGTGGGTGGGTTGGGAATGTGGTGGGAAGGGTTAGGGGAGAAGGAGCGGGGCACGAGGCTCTGGCAGGCAGAAAAGTTGGGTGTGTCATGAAAAATGGGAACGGGACAAGCTGGTGAATTGTAGAAGTGGGTTGATGGGTTTTCTATTTTCTTTTTTATGTGTGAGGTATAGTATATGTATATGGGTTAAAAATGGTATGTACGCTTCAGCTCTGAGGTTTCCCTTCTTTCTTGAGCTCCTTGCTGTCCATGAACGTGAACCTGGGTTCCTAGGAGTGGACTACACGCGCCAACGCCTCCTTCGTGTCTCTCTCGTCTTGGAGCAGCTGAAAGTGGAGAGCCATGCGATCCTGGCAAATGTCGGGAGCGTTTTCTCCATATATATAACGATCTTCAGGGAGAAGAGCATCGAGAGGCGAGCCTGTCTTGCTCCGTCGTCGCACACGTTGCTCATTTCCGTCAGGGACAGAAGCGGAGGAATCCTTTGATCTCGGCCGCTTACCAAGCGATGCGTTCAATTCTTCAAGCTCTTTGTTTGCTGGATCAAACTCCTCAGACGACGAGGGTTTGGAAGGTGTCTGAGGTCCGCACGCATCAGAGGACCCATTCATGCGCATTTCGCGGAGACCGCGTAGGATCTCAGCAGTGGGACTGGGGGGAACGACAGCGCTGCTGTCACGAACATTTATGGCCCTGAAGTTGTCCGAGATGTCTTTGGCAGTCCCACGTGACGTGATGCTGGCAACATCGTCTAATTCCAAATGCTCAAAGTCAGAGCTTGCGCGGGTTCCTTGCGAACGTAGTTCGGCAAAGTCATACGAGGAGTCGTCGTCTTCACCCTTCTTGGAGTCAATCGCAGCTGCTTCATCGACCAAGCAAAAGCCGTCATCGCTCGCGTTTGCTTCATCATCCGCGTCAACCTTGCATTTCAATGGGTCCTTTACATCCTCCTTTCCTTTCTCTCCTTGTTCTTCTTGTTCTTCTTCTTGTTCTTCTTCTTCTCGATCGGCATAGTCTGAGTACGAATAATTGCACTCTTCGTCACCCTCTTCTTCGTCATCGTTGCTCGCGGGGCGCGCGCAATCGTCAGCGATATCTTCGATCTTCAGCTTCGAAACTGCTTGCGTAATCTTGGCAGTACTGGTCTTTGCATCATCAATTTCATTGTCGAATGAATCCTTTGCGTCGTCCATCGTCAACGCATCATCACGCACGTCATCATCCGTGTCGACCGAACGGCCAAATTGCCGAACTTTGGCCTCTTCTATGGACTGTCGAATGGCCAGCTCGAGCTGCATTCTTTCAATATCGTCGGAACCTCGAGAGTCGTGTACGGGCTCTTGCGCTTGGGTAGTCCTCGCGCCGGTTGCGCCCGCTGTAGCACCGGTGGCACCCCGTGACGTCTTGTCCCCATCTTTGACTTCAACGTCCCCAGCGTTGGAGTCAAAGTTGCCGCATAGCTGCACGCGCTGCGAGCGACAGTCTTGGAGTTCCTCCAAAGCCTCTTGATCGCAAGGATGGAGCCACTGCGTACGCCCGTCCTGGAAATTGTAATAGTAAACAAACTCGCGGGACCGGCACATGCACGGTCTCCAGTGATTGGGGAGAGGCTTTTGGAGGGCGACTTCGGCGATCCAGCGGAAGATTCTCTTTTCGTTCGAGGTCATCCCTAGATAGGCGCAATATTTGTTCACGAGATCGAGAAACTGCTCGGAGTTAGACTCTAGCAGAGTCTCATGAAAGATCTCATCTTCGCCGGCTCCCGCCTCTCCGGTCGAGACGATCAGGCGCTCGGGATGCTCAAAGCTACGCTTGTTGGCAAACATGTGGGTTGGTCACGGAATCTGGCGCTCGCTCTCTCTGTGTCCACAGCGTGCGTCGAGGTAAGGGGGCGCAGCAAAGGGAGGAGACCGCGGGGCGAAGCGGAGGGGCAATGAGGGCGGTCCTCGCCGTCCACGTCTCGTTCTCTCTCTCCTCGTCCCTCTCTACCTTTTTGGTTTTGGAGTCTTGCGCTTGACGGTGGCCGCACACGCTCGCTCCTGTTTCGCTCTCACTCTCTCTCGTCAACGCAGCTCAACACACCGCTCGCGCGCCTGGAGACGCGAGCGAGCGCGCCAGAAGAGAGGCAGGTCTGGACCACGAGCCCAAAAGAGTCGCGCAAGCTCCCTGCTTCTCCCTCGCCGCGTCGTCCTGCGCGTCGCCGTCGCGCGCTGCGTCCTCGCCGCGCGTTCTCCGGGTCCCGCGAGGTTGGTCTTGTCCTGTCTTGTCTTTGTCTCCTCGCGCCCGCGCTTCCCGCGAAAGGGCGCGACGCGCGCCCCTCCTCGCGGCCCTGGCCCGCGACGCGCTCCTCCCTCCGCGCCGCGCGCGGCCGCCGGGCGCCGGGCGCGAGGCTACGTCCGCGCGAGGCTACGTCCGCGCGAGGCTACGTCCGCGCGAGGCTGCGCTGCGCGAGGCTGCGTCTGCGTCTGCGTGCGAGCGGCCGGGCTGCGCGGAGTTGCTTGATTGGTTGATTGATTGGCTGATGGATTGATTGACTGATTGTTCGTTTGATTGATTGGTTGATTAATTGATTGATTGATTGAGTGATGGAGGCCTCGGCCGTCTCGCGGGCGGCTCAGCAGCTCTTCGGGCTTGCCCCTGAGCGTGACATGAAACACGATGATCATGATGATGTTCATCGGGGTGGGCGGGGCGCGGGTGCAAAGGTGCGAAGGTGCGAAGGTGCGAAGGTGCGTGCTTTGACGAATTCGTGATACAGAAAATGGACGAGGGAGGCAGCAAGCTTCCTGTCCTGCCACCTACAACCACTGGCCGCGTCACGCCCAGTGGAGAAGAGAGGGCGTGGAGAACGCGCGACTGTGGGGCCGCCGCCACCGAGAACGCGCTACAACGTGGGAGAATTGTCCTCATTCCCACAGTAAGTCGCAGTGGAGAGAGAGGGGTCTTTGCTGTTTTAAAAGCTGTTAAAAGAGCGTCGCGTGCAGGAGCTGCGAGAGCGGGAGCGAGAGCACTTGGAAGCGTATGGAAGAACGGGAGAGGAAGGAAAGGAGAGCGCGAGAGATGGCGGATGAAGAAACATGGTGAGACAGATTAATAACATTCTTGTGGACTGTATGATGAACAAACTTTGATAGGTTTACATAACGATTTGTCTGCGGGCTCTTCGAGACGCTCCTTGCTCTTTTCTTTTTCGCAGAGTGCCCGCAAAGCGTGTGCCCGTCTGGTGGCGGAGAAAAAAAAAGGGGGACTGGACTAGTTTTGAAGAAAGTCCTCCAAATCGTCGTTGGAGGCCGATCCGGTGCCGCCGCTGTCGATACTCTGGCTGAAACTGTGCTCCGAGCTGCGAATGCCGGACCCGAAAATGTGCGCGCGAGACCGCATGCCGCGAAAGGCTCGCTGCATACGCACGAGCATACTCGAATAATTCGTGATAGCATGTTCTTGATCTCTTTTGGAAGGCTCAATGCTGCTAAGCTGCTCGTGACTGAGCGCCGGCAGCGGCTCGTACTTGCAGACCCAGTCGTGCTGGCAGATTTCGTCCATTGTGGCACGCGTGCGCGGATCCTTGTCGAGCATACGTTGCAAAAGAACACGAAGACGCATGCTGGTCCCGAGGCCCGTTCCTGGAAACCGCAAAGGGTTCTCGAGAATTCGATGCTGCATCTCGTCTTGCGTGAGCGGTGCGCGAGAGGAGCGTTTGCGACGAAGCGGGCTGACCACAAGATCTAACGCGGACCCAGAACGATCATCACGGCTTCCGTTCCCGCCACCATCCCCGGCCCGAGACTCGTCGCGCTCGCCGCTCGAGTACGCGCCTTCGCGTTCTACGGAAGACGTGGATCCTCCCGAAGAAAAGGTAGGAAACTTACGCATCTGCTGCGAAAAGGAACCCCGCGACTGGCGCCGACGCTGTGTAAAAGGTAGACCGCCGTAGATGAAAGAGTAGAGCGTGACACCCATTGCCCAAATGTCGGCGGCGCGACCAGGGATGAATTGCTCGGGGCGGGGTTCCAGCACACTGTTCTCCCGCGGAAGCCCAATGGCGGTCTCCTGCGTGGCCGCTGCGTCCGCTTGATCATCGAGATCGCGCAGCAAACGCTCTTGCAACGCCTCTTCGTTGACTTTGATGCGGTAAAATTCGGGCGGAAGGAATGCCGGGGTGCCCACGACGAGCGCGGTGGCCACAAGGTTGTCATCGATGCCAAGAATACGGTGCTCCTTGCCTTGTCGCGTCTGTGAGGCGATACCGAGATCTGTGAGTTTGAGACGGCGCTTGACGCGATCGATGATGAGATTCGAAGGCTTGATATCGCGGTGCATGATGCCGTGGTGATGCAAGTAGCGTACGGCCAACAGTAGCTGGCGAAAGTACTCGCGCGCCTCATCCTCGGGCAGTGGGACCCCCGAGTTCTTGAGAAGGAGTTGATCGGAGAGCTGTCGCAAAGGTCCACCCGAAACGTATTCAAAGACCAAGTGAATGTCGCGATCCGTCGTGACGTCGACGACCTCGAGCAGACGCACAATGTTGGGATGATTGACCTTTTTCAGCAGTGCGATTTCGCGACTCACCTGCTTCATGACCGAGTTCATCCCGGAGCCTCCTTTTCGGCGACGACGACCCACTTGACGCGGCATCGCCGTTGTGCCCACCACGAGACTGCCTCCTTTGATCGTTTTGATCGCCACAAACTCTTGGGTCTCAACGTGCCTGCACTTGATGACCGTTCCCTGTGCGCCTCGACCGATTAACGAGATGACCTCATACTTGTCTCCGATCATGAGTTTCTTCGAGGCACGTTGCGAAGAGTCGTCGCGATCTCCATCTTCCCACGTCAGAGGCATGGGCGGGTTCTCAACGCTTTGTGGTGGACTGCTGAGCGGAGCGCTGTCGCGCCCATCGAGATATGTCATGGGCGGAAGCGGCTGCGAACCATCAAAGTGCATGGTATTCCCTCCTCCTCCGCCGTTTGCCATGGTGTAGTCTGTTCCGTGGGGATCAGAGAGGGAGAGGGATTCGCCGAGACGAACGGTATTAAATTTGTACACGGTGCCATACTCGTCTTCGTTTTCTTCGTGAGAATTCAGCATGGCGGTATCCGGTCCTGAGCCTTGCTGATGTGGTGGCTCGTGCAAGAGAGGCGACGCGAGTGGTGCCATTTTTGACGACTGGCCGGTAGATTCGGGTGCATGCGCGAACTCTGCGCCTTCGCCAAAGTCACGGGATGCAGCATGATTTAATCTGTCTTCTGCGGTCGCTATTGATGCTTCTGCTGAGGTGGTGTGTTGATCGGCGGTGCCCTGCGCGGAGCGGCTCAGTGAGCTATCGACGCTATTGAGGTCAGAATACGACTTTTCCTCCTCGACGACAACGTCGAGGTGTTCGTCGCAAGAAGTTGCGCTTCCCAGCTTTCGTTTCGACCTCTTGTCTTGCTTCTGCGCGCTGCCAACACTTCGACTCGACCCGCTCTCGCACGGTGTTATCTTTTCTGGCTTGCCCGCCTCCGCCTGCGCTTGCTCCTTCTTCCCGCATAGCTCGTTCGCATCTGCGTCGCCGCTCTTGGGCGCGGAGACCTCGCTGCCCATGGCGTTCGTCACCCGTGCACGGGCCCCGCCTTGCTCGCGAGTCCTGCGAGCGGTTCCTACGTGCGCGCAGGGCGACAAGGCTTCGGGCCAGCGAGGCGCCTCGCCCGCGCTCTTGCCCGCTCGCCCGCGCTGCCTCCCTGCCCGCGTGCGCTCGCGCCGCGCCGCGCTCGCGCTCGCGCCCGCTTCCGCTTCTGCTTTGCTTCTGCTTTGCTTCTGCTTGCTTTCTTGCCTTACCTGACCTTGCCTTGCCTTGCTTCCTTTCCTACTGTGTCTGTGCCGGGGCTGCTTTTCGCTGCTTCTTCTCTTGCGCAAGGCGTCCGTCCTGCAAGTGGTTAATGGAGACGATGTCCTGGCACCCAGGTCTCGCGGTGGTATACAGGATGTCCTTGCCGCGCGGGGCGTCCTTCTTTACCCTCGATATTCTTTCCCCTGGTGCGCGTGTCTTGCTCTGGTTCTCGCTTTGCTTTGCTCTAGGCCTAGCTTGAGCTGGCTTTGGTGTCCTCGTCCTACTCGTCCTCCGTGACCAACTTGGAGCGCGCCGCTTTGAGGGACGAGCTGGAGAGACGAAGACGAAGACGAAGATGCGAGCGCCTTATCGCCGCGACGGGGTGGCGCAGTAGACGCGACGGCCCGAGCAAGGGCGCGCTAGGCGGCTCGAGCTGGGTGCGATCAACAAACACGACACGACACGACACGAGGAGATATGAGTTGAGTTGAGATGAGTTGAGATGAGACCTCGCCCGCGATTTGGATGATTTTCAAACCAAGGCCGCCGCTCGTGCGCGGTACCTCCGCGCGGAGCCAGCGAGAGGCCTTGGTGCGGTACGCGCGCGCGCGTGCGTGTCTCGCTCGCTCGCCCCGCCCGGCGCGCTGGCTGCCTGCGCCGCCTTGCAGGGAGGGCTGGGCGGCCAAGTCCCCGGGACCGCGTGCGGCTCCGAATCGAGGACGCGGGCTCTCCCGGCCGGCGAGCGTTTCGCCGTGCCGCGCCCGCGCGCCGGCCGGCTGCCGCTGCGCCTGGCTGGCTCGCGCGCCG